>CAUYQG010096955.1:0-39359 GCA_963574415.1 Tarsius wallacei
TGCGAAATTCATGATTTCGTTCTTTCTTATGGCTGCGTAGTATTCCATTGTGTATATGTACCACATTTTTTTAATCCAGTCCTCTTTTGATGGACAGCAAGGTTGCTTCCAGGTTCTTGCTATTGTGAACAATGCTGCAACTCGGATGTTTATTGCAGCATTGTTCACCTTTTTTTTTTAAGATTGCATAATCTTCCAGATTCTAAATGTGCAATTATTATTTAACCAGTTTTCTTCTGACAACCATTTGGGTTGTTTTGACGTTGTCATTTTTATAAACAGTTCTACAATGAGCATCGTTGTGTGTACATCTGGGCATCCTGGGAAAACCCTGAGAGCTGTGGCCCCAAGGAATACCTGATGTCTCTTGGGCCCTTAGCCTGGGCTACCACTGACTCCTTCCAGGCCCTGACCTGGCTGCATTCTTGTTTCTACCTTACCTAGTCCTGGGATAGCTTCTTCCAGAAAGCCAGTGAGGAAGCCTCTTCTGGCTCTGCACAACCACGGCCCCCATCTGTCATCCATGAGAGCAGGCCCTCAGTCTCAAGCAGGACCAAGACCAGCAAGCTGGTGGAGGACCATTTGGCTGTCCAGTCCCTGATCCGGGCCTACCAGGTGAGAGGCTGGGAGGCTGCACTGGTTCCTGGTTCGTGGCCAGGTGCTGAGGGGGAGGAGTTTCACTCAGCTCCAATACCATCTCTCCAGAAAGCTCTTCCCCCAGTCTTCTACCAAGTAGCACCCATTCCTCTGGCCAGTCTTTCTCACATTACCATTCAAAGCACTTACTACCCCCCTGGGATTTTTTTGTACATACTGATTTGTTTGCTTGTGGTCTATTTCCTGGAATACTGTCTGCCTGGTATACACCATGTACTTGCTGAATAAGGGATATACAGATTGACTCTTGTTAATGTCTGTTTTCTGCACTGAGTTGGGCATTCCAAGAGAACAGGGACTGATACACAGCAGATGCTTAATTAGTGTGAATGGAATGAATGAAACTCTCCCCCACCAGTTGCTCCTTTTGGAGATTTAGATTCTCCCAGACTGGGTCCCCAGGCTGGGCTCCTGCTCTGTCAGATTCCCAATGATGTTCCATGTTTTTGTTCTTGACCAGACAGGACTAATTGGAGGGCTTAATCATTTGGAATCTCTCTGGGAACTGGTGACTGGAGGTATTTTGTAAGGGAAACTTGACATACAAAGGGAAAGCTAGGGAATCCTGGGGCCCTTGGCAGAGATTCCATGGGAGGGAACAGCAAGCTACTGCAAGGCTGGGGCAAGGCTGAAGTGCAGTGGGGATATTAGCATGGAAATGATGCCTTGCCTCTGAAAGAGGTGCCTTTGTGTGGAGTGGAACCCAGTTCCCTATGCACCAACTATCTGGGGATGGGCGAGGGAAGGTGAGCAGGGTTGCGGTCCCTCTCTGGCCTGAGGATGTGTTGATTGTGGGCTACCTGGGAACAAACTGCAGCTAGTTGTATTATGTTTTTCTTGGCTGACTGAAAGAAGCAGATAGTGATCTAACTATTGACTTTGAAAATGAAGGACAAGGAATATAAAGCTGTATATTTAATACAGAGTAACATTCAGGGCGCTGCCAAAGGGCCTTCTCTTCTAAGCACAGTTCTCAGCCGTTCAGCGACTCTTTGCTCTTTAATTAACAAGGACCAAGCATGAGAGCGTCCTCACCACAGGGATGTCTCTGGATTCAGGCATGTTACTCTCTTGTGCCTGGTATGCGTGAGCTCCCTCCAGGAGGGCTGTGGCCCTTTGCAGGCCAATAGGAGGCACAGAGTCTGGTTCAACACACCTTTACACTGTGCTGAAAAAACTTATGTGTCGTTATGGACATTTTCAAACATACAGAAGGTGGAAGAATAGTGATGGGTGTGAGTCCCCACACCTGTCAATTCATGCCGGCCTTGTTTCATCAATTTTCCCTTCCTGCTTCAACTCCCATTCACTGCTGGATAATTTTGAGGCAAATCCCGGGTATCATACCATTCCAATCATTGAACATTTCAGTATGAATTTCTAGAGAGAAGGGTTCTTAAAAATGTACCACGATAGCATTACCACATCTAAAAATAATAATGCTTAATATCATTTATACAGTTGATATTCATGTTTTCCTTTTGTCTTATGATTTCTTTTTACTGCCTGTCTGAAGGAGAGTTCAAATGTACAGGTTGTGATGTGGCTTTTAAGTCTCTTGTACTCTGCAGGTTCTTCTCTATTTCCTTTTGTGTTCCTTGCCGTGTGTGTGTGTGTGTGTGTGTGTGTGTGTGTGTGTGTGTAAAAACCAAGGTTATTTGTCCTGTAGAGTTTTCCCAAGTCTGGATTTTGCTGACTGCATTCTCATGATGTCATTTCACCTGTTCCTTTGCCATAATTTCTGTATATTGGCAGTTAGAACTAGAGACTTGATCTCATATAGATTTGATTTTTTAAAAAAATCAGTTTCCTAATAGTGATCGTGATGGGCACTCCAGCAGTTAGCATCCAATGGATAGTTATTTCCTAGATCCGTTAATTCATTATGAGTTGTGAAAATGGTGGTATTCTTTTTTTTCTTCTTTGTTACTTACCTGAAATCTGCTTTTTCCCTTTTTGTTCATTATCTGAAACCTCCCTTTGTCAACTGTCTTTATCTGGAGGTACAAATTGTATAGGAAAGGTAGGATTACTGCTTGATTTTCTTTTCTTGACTGATTTTCAAAATTATGAGGTGGTTCCCTAGCATCCTCCAAAGGTGAAAATGAAGGTTTTCCTTCCTTTTTAAAGATTCACTGAATGCATGAATTTAAACATATTTGATGAGTTTCAGTCTGTTGTAAATATACTATCTTTATTGTTGGTTAAAATGTGTCTTTGTTTCCAGCCCTGTTGGTGTTTGAGCACTACCTTGCTGCTGGTATAATGAGATGCTCCAAGCTTTGCGTGTGCATTTCTGCCCAGCCCCAGAACCGTCCAGGTTTTGGGCTGGGAATGCTCACTTCTGTTGGTTTGGTCATTACATTTGCGCCCTTTCAGTGGTCAGAGGCAGGAAATGTGTATTTTTTAGAAATAATGTATATTATGGGTTCCTACTAATGCATCTACATATTTCAAATGCAGGACTCAAGGCTTGTCCTTGACCTCATCAATCTTATGGAACCATTTCCTTTTAAAGATGCCAAAAATAGAGGCTCTCAAAGATGCCAGTACAATGGTTTACTTGATTTTCCCACAACCCCCATGCAGCAGTCTTAGAATAACAAGTCTAATACTATTACTACTGACTGGTAATAGAAAAGAGCTTGTGAATTTTTTTTTCCAGTTCTGTTTGTCCTTAGGGACTATTCCATTAGTCAGTTAGAATAGTTCCTCTCTGTGTAGTTATGCCACTATATGGACATACTTATTCATTTGTTTCATTTTACTTTCAATTTTTTAAAGTTAATTGTGTTTTATAATAATGTAAAATATTTACAAGGTTGCAAAGTCAAATCTTCAAAGCAAGATGTATTTTTAGAAGTCTGGTTCTAGCCCTGCCCCTCTATCCTATTTTGTCTCATCCCAATAGATGATAATTTTTTCTTATTTTATGATTTATTTTTCTAATGCAAATATTTATTTGCATCTATACAAACACATACAAGTAAATATAGTTACTTACATCTCCCCTTTCTTAGAGAATAGATAGTTCGCACTTTTCTAGAATTTGCATTTTTGCTTAGCAGCATTTTGTGGAGACTACCTTGTAGTATCAGATAGAGATTTTTTTTTCTTCCTTTTAGCAGCTCTTTGGTATTCCCCTGTGTAGATTTTTCATACTTGTGTGCCAGTCTCCTATTGATGGAGAATGGGGAAGTTTCTAGAATTTCACTATTACTATTAGTCCTGCAGTGAATATCTTCATGTATGAGTCCTTTCCTGTTTCTGCCAGATGCATGTTGTACTTTTAAACCAAGTTGGGCTACTGATACCTGCAGCAGCATAGCAGCTGTGGGACAGAGACATGTGAAAACTTAAAATTCTGAAGTGGGGAGTAAGGGGCCCGGACCCAGAGCCTCATCCTTGGTGGAAGTTGGTCTAAGGCTAGGTCCAAGCCCTGCCCTGCCCTTTTCCCTACTCCCAGATCCGGGGCCACCATGTGGCCCAGCTGGACCCTTTGGGCATTCTGGATGCAGACCTGGACTCCTTTGTGCCCTCAGATTTGATCACAACCATCGATAAACTGGGTAAGATTCTGGACCCTTCCCTTTTGCCATGCCAGTGTTAGAGTGGGTATCCCAGTGAGGGATGCTTGGGCCCTGAGGGCAGCCTGAGCTCCTGGTGCCTCAGGTCCGTAGGGCTTCCTTTTGACCTAGCTCATGTACTACATGGTAACCCTAAGAGGAATGTCCCCCCATTTTCCCTAGCTGGTGGCCCATGTGAGCAAATTTGAGTGGCAGCAGAGCTGGACTCTAACTCTCATCTCCCAGGGTGTACCTGGGAGCCTGTGGGGCCCTACCTAGGTCTGACCTCCCTCCCTCCTCTCTGCTGCCTGGGGCTCTGCTACACCTCCTTCTTCAGCCTTCTACGACCTACAGGAGGCTGACCTCGATAAGGAGTTCCAGCTACCCACCACCACCTTCATCGGGGGCTCTGAAAACACCCTCTCTCTTCGGGAGATCATCCGGCGCCTGGAGGTGAGCACAGGCAGGTGTGTCGGGCACCTTGATGGAGCTCTCCATAACGCACTAGAGAGAGAGGGAGGGTGCTGCGTTTTCTGTTCCAGGCTATCAAAGCTGTTGTTCCTCTGCTCGGCTCCTTGTGGAGTCCCTACCTGTTTCCCCAGAGCACCTACTGCCAGCACATTGGCCTGGAATTCATGTTCATCAATGATGTGGAGCAGTGCCAGTGGATCCGGCAGAAGTTCGAGACCCCTGGTGTGATGCAGTTCTCCAGTGAGGAGAAGCGGACTCTGCTGGCCCGGCTCGTGCGCTCCATGAGGTTGGCACCATCCAGACAGCTTGAGTGGCTAGTGGGTCTGCCCCACAGCCCTATAAGAAACTGGGACGGTGCCTGGCAAGGGAAGGCAGGACTGTGGGAGGACTGTGGCCTCCCCTGACTGTGGGAGGCCCTTAGGAGGAACATTGGGACCAGGGGCTCAGGCAGTTTGATTGAGAGCTGGCCCAGGCAAGAGCTGGTTAGCTGGGCAGGGATGGGGCTCCAGGAGAATGCAATAGCACAGGGCACTCTGAGCAAGGGCAGAAGTGGCAGGAAGTGGCCGTGGTATTGTTTGGGCAGAAAGTTTTCCCCAGCTAGGGAAAATGGGGGGACATCCCTCTCAGGGTTACCATGCAGTACATGAGCTAAGTCAGAAGGAAGCCCTTTGGACCTGAGGCACCATGAGCTCAGGCTGCCCTCCTGGCTATGTGGGATGCACTGCAAGGCTCTGCCCACTAGACTTCTCTGAAGCTGAGTCCTCCTGGCCCAGCCGCTGGGTGCAAAGCGGATTCTTGAGCAGTGAGGTGTGGGCTGGAATTTAGATATAGCCATGTGGAGGTATCTAGGCCATGGCACAAGAGCCCTTTGCAACAGGAGGGAAGTGGTCTGGGAGTGGGTGGGCAGTGGCCTGGCAGAGAAATTTGTCTGAGAAAGGGTGGCAGCTGGAAAGGGGTGCAGGCAGAGGGAGTCCTTTGGTTCATTTAGCTGGGAAGGCCCTCAGCCTCCCCTTAACCTGTGCTCTTTGCTGGGTGGGACAGACATGGTGTCTATGGAAGGTCCTGGACCATGCAGATGAGAGGTGACTTTGCTGCTTCCTTTGTCCTGGGCTTTTAGCTCTGAGCATTCATAAACAGCCCCTGTGAACCCCTGCCCTGTCCATCTCCATCCCTTTCTTCTCTTCTCTTCAAGCAGGTTTGAAGACTTCTTGGCCCGGAAATGGTCCTCGGAGAAGCGGTTTGGTCTGGAGGGCTGTGAAGTGATGATTCCTGCCCTCAAGACCATCATTGACAAATCCAGTGAGATGGGGATCGAGAACGTCATCCTGGGAATGCCACACAGGTGGGGTTCCCTTCCCCCCACCACTAGCCTTGCCCATTCTCTTTCTGCCCAGGGGATGGAGGTGAAAGAGACAAGATGGAATCAGAGCAAGGGTGTTGGTGGGATCTAGGGCTAAAGGTGGGTGGCCTGGAAAGTTCTCAGAGTCCTTGGGCCTGGCCTCATGACAGAAGAACCAGGCACTTGGCCAGAGCCATAAAAGGCCAGGGACTAACCAGGTTCTCTGAGGCCCCATTTCCCTAGCCATGTTATCCTAAGAAAGGTAGGATTTCAGAAAGTGGAGCATTGTGCTTCTTGAGGTGGACAAAGAGATATGAAGGAGCTTGTCCCAGGGAAGTGAGGGCAGGGCCTGGGCAGGTAGTCTCAAATTGGCATCCCTTGAAGGGAGTCTCTGGAGGTGAGCCTGGAGTTTCTGTCCTGGTTGCAAGCTGACTGCATGTTTCCCTTGACCTTGATGAAGACTTGGAAGGCTTCTGGATGTTGCCTCTGAGCTGGAGCCTGCGGGCTAATGGGGAATGCAGTCCAGGGAATAGAGACTATGGTGTCCGGGGGTTCTGCCAAATAGGGTATATGAGGATATACTGAGCAGTCTGTAGGACTAGGCCCAGTGCCTTTCCTGTGATCAGGGAGCTGCTTGTGGTAGAGTCAGCCCAGGCCCACATCAACATGAAAGGTGTCCAGATGCATGGTGTAGAGGGTCCCTATCTTGTGGCTAAGCATGGAGTTTGTCTGTCATAGGCTCCATGCCCTGAGAGGCCTGGAAATGCCCAGTGTCTGGTCAAAGGGTCAGGCAGAGCTGGCCCAGTGGCCTGAGGCAGCAAGAAAACATGGGGCTTTAGGTCTCAGGCTGTTAGAACAGCAGGAGAGGATGGCACCTGGCAGTTGGAATAGCCTGAGGAGAGCTCTGGGAAAAGAGGAGCTGTTCTAGGCCAGGCTGGGCCTCAATAGTTGGGAAGGGAACCCTGGGACAGGAGAACTTTGCCCAGAGCAGCTGAAGGTTGTTCACAGGGTTCCTATAGCCCCGCGGAACAGGGAAGAGGTTGACCCGAAAGAGGGCTGCCCTTCTGTCACAGGGGCATGTGGAGTTAGAGTTCAGGCCAAGGGAGTGTGGGGGCCTGGGGCTGGTGCATTATGGGAGATAAATTTTTAGCCACTTCTTGTCCCCATCAGGCTGGTCCACCCCTGAATAAACTGTCCCCGATGGGAAGTTCAGGTCATGCTGGAGAATCACTGGTCCCTGGCTGCCTTTCTACCCCTCCCCTGTCCCCAGTGTCCTAGTCCTCAGCTACCCTGGGCAGGTCCTCTGGTAACTCTTGATCCAAGGGTCAATTTAGTCTCCTTTTCCCTGTCCCACTCCAAGATGTTGCTGACTGGGCTGGAGGGCCATGTGTGAGCAGTCTGAACTGGGGGTGAGGAAACACCAGGGTACTGGGTTGGGTCCAACTTTTGAGTGTGGAGGGGTGAGTGGACAGCTGGTGGCTCCCTGCTCCTGAAAGTTTCCTGATTTACAGAGGTACAGGGCTCTGGCTGGCCAGTACCACTCGTGCCTTATAGATTAAGGCAGGATGAGAGGACTGGGCCTCACTTGGGCTCCACTAGGAAGGGGTTCTCTGACCCTCAAATGCTGGCTTTGATTAGTCCCAGGTGGGCAGAGAGTATGCTGGGCCAGTGGGAGGAGGTGGCCTCTGTGCCAGGTGAGAGCCCAGCCCCCTCTGGCTCTAGGGGCAGGCTGAATGTGCTGGCCAACGTGATCCGCAAGGACCTGGAGCAGATCTTCTGCCAGTTTGACCCCAAGCTGGAGGCGGCGGATGAGGTGGGTATCAAGTCCAGGTCCCAGTACCCCTGGAGAGCCAGGTATTTGGAAGGTGGACTAGGAAGGGCTAGGCCGGGAGTTTCCACGCTGATACAGACCTGAGATGCATGGACGTGGAGAAGGGTGTGGGAGAGAGGCTGGATGTTTGCAGAGGTCCCTAAGGCTTTTTGGAGCAAGGGATATAGTCTGTGAGAGCTGGGAGGCCCTTGTTTAACAGGCTAACCTCCCTGTTTCTAGGTAGGGAAACTGATACCAGAGAGGTATAGGAGCTTGCTGGAAGTTACTCACATCAGCTCATTTGGCTATGCCTCTGTATCAAAAGACCTGTCCACCAGCCTGGAAGGGCCCCTCACTCATTTGTTTGTTCATGAGAGCCTCGGAAGATCAGGATGGTTTCTTCTGCCTGCTGATCATTGGGGAAACGTTTCTGCTCCCATCCCATTCCTGGCATGCACATGCATCACACACACTTCATGCCTCAAGCATTGGCCAAGCCAGGGCCTCACTCTACACTACCTTCCTCTCTCCTCTGCTCTCGGCCTCATTCAAAGCCCTACCTGCCTCCCTTTTGGTGGCTCTGCCTGGTCTCTGAGCAGTAAGTTCGTCACTCCCTCCTCTGTGTCTCTTTGCCCTCAGTACTATCTCTCCACTAACCTTCTCCAGCCTGCTCTGTGTGTGTGTGTGTGTGTGTGTGTGTGTGTGTGTGTGTATGTGTATGCTAGATTGTGTGAGCATCTCTTTTCCCTCCAGGCTAGTAGACACATGAAGGCAGGGACCTTGTCCCTGAAACTCCAGAACATGTCATAGGTGCTTGGTTTGTTTAAACGAGTCACATTAAATGACTGCTCCAAGGTCATCTGGCACATTGGGCCAGAGTAGGGGCTAGGACCCACATTTGCTGGCTCCCAGCCCAGAATCTTTCCATGGTTCTGTTCATTTTGCTTAAGTACCCTCACCTCCCCAAGCCTCAGTTCACTTTTTTGTAAAACAAGGATAAAACCACTTGCCCCAAGATGACTATGAGGAATCAGAGAGATGGCGTGTATATACTGTAAAACCTGGCCAGAAGTAAGTTTAAAGTAAAATTACTAATTTTTTCAATTGATAAAGAAATGAACATTTTTAAAAAATTAAAGTTATGCAATGAGAATACATTTACTCTGTGAAACTCCATTCCTGTGGCTATTTTTGTTAGTGAGCTTTTGTTTTTAGGTGTATACTTACAGAAATGTTTCATGCAGATATAAGCACACGTTTGTCCAGTACAGCCTTGTTTGTAAGAGGCCATGGGGGTAGCCTAATGCAGTATGGCACCTTGCTGTTTTCACCTGACAAGTTGTCACTGCTTTCTGGCAGCACATGTGGAACTAGCCCAGGCATCTTACAACTAGAGTGTCCCCTGCAGCGGACATTAGGGTGTTGTAGTGAGGGTCCTTGTACATGTCTGAGTATATTTGTTAGAAGGTGTGCAAGCAGTGCAGTGGCTAGAGCTAAGGAGGTGGGACTGAACAACCCTCCCAAGAGTTTGTAGGCACCAGTGAGCCTACCTGTAGCATGTGCCAGTTCTGGAGCCTCCCACTTTAACCTACACACACACATACACACATGCACGCACACCCTTCCTTACCTTTTTTTTTACTTGTTTGATTTTTTTTTTTTATAGAGTCAGGTCTTGCTATGATGCCCTGGCTGGTCTTGAACTCCTGGGCTTGGACAATCCTCCTGCTTCAACCTCCCAAATTGCTGGGATTACAGGCATGAGTCACCGTTGGTGCAAAAAATGATTTTGTTGTAATATATTTCTTTGTTATGAGTTCAGTAGAGTTTCTTTTCATGTGTTTTTGAGCCATTTGTATTTTTCGGTAAATTCCTGTTCATGGTTTTTGCTCATTTTCCTATGGGGCTTTTGGGCTTTATCTTCCTGATTTATAAAAATTTTTCATATATTGAGGGAATTAGTCCTTTGCCTGCATTTTTCATATAAATAGTTTTCACAGTTTGATTTACTTTCTCTAATACTGTGCATGGATTTCCTTCACCCATGACAAACTTACTAGATCTTAGCTTTGGGCTTTGGATATTGTTTAGAATATTGCTTGGGAGCTTTATCTTACTGATTTGTAGAAGTATTTTGTGTATTAAGGGAATTAGGCTTTTGCCTGCATTTATCTTATACATATTTTTCTTAACTTAATTTCCCCCCGAATGTTGTGCATGAATTTGCCCCGTCTGTGATACATTTGTTAGATTTTAGCTTCCTTATCTTTTATGTTTTCTGGGCTTAGAATATATATTTTTTTGAGTCGGGGTTTCACTCTGTCACCTAGACTGGAGTGCAGTGGCACAGTTGTGGTGCACTGTAGCCTCAAACTCCTAGACTAAACATTTTTCTCTCCTCAGCCTCCTGAGTAGCAGGAATTATAGGCATGCACTACCACACCCAGCTATTTATTTTTTGTAGAGATGAGGTCTCGCTATGTTGCCCAGGCTGGTCTTGAACTCCTAACCTCAAGCAATCCTCTCTCCTCAGCCTCCCAAAGTGCTAGGATTACAAGCATGAGCCACAATGTCTGTCCGGAATATTGCTTAGAATATTATAATCCTTTCCTATTCAAGATGTGTCATGTTTTCTCTGATACTACACTGGCTTTCTCTGTTGTGTGTACATTGTAGCTTCCTTTGATTTGAGGAGTGAGGTAGGGATTCAGCTCCAGTTTTCCCAGAGACCTGGCCAGTGGTCTCAACATTGGCACTTAGGAGTCTACCTTCGTTTCCACTGGGTGTCTCCTTCTTCCCAGTGCATTAATCCTCTCCCACACTGTAGTCAATGATGCTCCAAGATGGAAGTTGATCATGCAGAGGGGGCCATGATGAGGGAGTGTCTCTTCATGGCCTCTGAGCCAAGGCCCAGGGAGAACTACCTTCCTCAGACCTATGAGGAGGGGCAGTGTGATGAGGAGAAGGTGAGTCAGGGACAGCACATCCTTCTAAGAGGACAGGATCTGGAGACTGCTCCAACCTGACTGGGGGCTTGAGTGTCTGCCTTCCATCTGCCTGTCTGGTGTGGGAGGGGGTGGGTTCATCACATTCCTGCCTCTACCTTCAGGGCTCCGGAGATGTCAAATACCACCTGGGCATGTACCATGAGAGGATCAACCGTGTCACCAACAGAAACATCACTCTGTCGCTCGTTGCCAACCCCTCTCACCTGGAAGCCGTGGACCCTGTGGTGCAGGGAAAGACAAAAGCAGAGCAATTCTACCGAGGAGATGCCCAGGGCAAGAAGGCAAGCTCTCTTGGGCTGTGGGTGTGGGGGTTAGGGTAAGGTAGAGGGTTGGGTGGGCTCTGAGGACCTGAGCCCTGAGGAACTGGGCTCTGGGTCTCCACAGCACAGGCAGCAGAGCTGGGCTGCACAGGCTGGGGCACACAGCCCCTACTGGCTCACTCTGCCTTGCAGGTCATGTCCATCCTGGTTCATGGGGATGCTGCCTTTGCTGGCCAGGGTGTGGTCTATGAGACTTTCCACCTGAGTGACTTGCCCTCCTACACCACCAACGGTACTGTGCACGTCGTTGTCAACAACCAGGTGAGGGTGTGGGCTCCATGCCATGGCCTCATTAGCATCAGAAATCCAGGCAGCAGCTTGGGGAGAAATGAGGTGGTCCTGGTTCCAGTCCTGCTGTTGTGCCACTTACCAGCATGTAACCTCAGGCAGTCTACCTGATCTCCCCAGTCCTGGTGTTCTGGTCTGTGAAATTGGGAGGCATATGAACATACACATACATATACTCATACACACACATATGTGTATGTGTATAAAGCACAGAAAAGGTTGAAAGGACCAGAAAACACACATGTAACAAGTGCCTCATGGAAACTGGTCATGTAACCAGATGTTCCCTTTAGCTTCACATCAACAGGTCATCTTATGACACGTGCCTTTGCTTTAAGGTAGGTGGGCTAATAATAGCTCATCTTTTCAGCCTGCAAAGCCCTGTGTTAACTGCTTTATTTCTATTAAGTCATTTAATCCTCTTTGAATAATCCTATGAGGCAGGAATTTAAATGTGCCCTTTTTATAAATGCAGAGACTGAGGCTGTGGGAATTTATGTGCCTTGCTCAAGGTTGTACATTCAGTGACTGGCAGACCTGGGGCTTTTCCAGGCCTGTGTTCCTCACTACCAATATATAAAAGTAACTGGTGAAAAAGAGCAGGCATGACTCCCTTGTGTTGCTGCTGTCCCTGTGGGAGTTGCTGCCGTGTCTGATCTTGAGCCATTCCCTGTCACCCCATTATGTACCACATTCCTCCTGGGCACCCTGATGCCCCTTGAGGCAACCTCCCAGCTCCATGATTGGTCTCATCTCCGAGGTTGGCACCATCTGTCTTGCTCTTAATGAACAGAGAGGCACTGCCAGTTCCTCCTGCCTCTACAGATTGGCTTCACCACGGACCCCCGAATGGCTCGCTCCTCACCATACCCCACTGATGTGGCCCGAGTGGTTAATGCACCCATCTTCCACGTGAACGCAGATGACCCAGAGGCTGTGATATATGTGTGCAGTGTGGCAGCTGAGTGGAGGAACACCTTCAACAAAGATGTCGTGGTGGACCTGGTGGGTCTGGGTGGCCAAGGCCAAGGCAGGGGTGAGTGGGCTGTCCCGTCCTTGCTGTGCTGAGCCAGCCAGGGCTTCAGCATCTTCAGCACTCAATGCTGGGAGGGGCTTTCAGATGGGAGATTTAGTGCCACAAAGAGTAAGCTGTGCAAAGGTGGGATATCCATTTGATGAGAGGTGTCAGTGGAGCTCTGGGGTGCCTCCAAAGGGTGTGCCCTGCCAGGTGTGCCCTAGTTTTGTAGTGGGTTCATTGACCACACAGCATGTAGGCAGGTACTGAGCTCCTCTGGCTGCCCCTGCAGGTCTGTTACCGCCGGCGCGGCCACAATGAGATGGATGAGCCCATGTTCACGCAACCACTCATGTACAAGCAGATCCACAGACAGGTGCCTGTGCTGAAGAAATACGCAGATAAGCTCATTGCCGAGGGCATGGTGACCCTGCAGGAGTTTGAGGTGGGTAGACGGGGCCACATGGGCACCTGGGACAAGCCTCGGCTGGGAATGCTGGGGTGGTTGCAGATGGGATGGGTACTGAGGATTTAAAGAGGTAGCCAGCTGGGCACAGTAGCCCATGCCTGTAATTCCAGCACTTTGGGAAGCTGAAGTGGAGGGATCTTGTGAGCCCAGGAGTTTGAATCCAGCTTAGGTAACATAGTGAGGCCTTGTCTCTACAAAAAAAGTAACTACTATAGTTCTCATCCATGATAGTCCCCAGTTATCAAAGGGGACAGAAACAAATAAATGACACAGTTACAACCAGGTGGGACACAGCTAGTGCTGCATTGTGAGAGACTCCAGGGCAAGAGTCTGGGAAGGATTCCTATAGGATGTGGCCCTGAGCTGGGGTTGTACCCATAGTTATCTATGGATATGTTGGTCCTCCCACCTTCAGGAACCACTGAGAGCAAGGACTGTGAGTCTTTCCTGGGTCCTCTTGAACTACACAGCAGACCCAGCTGACCTTGGGGTCCAGGATCTCCTTGAATTCTGAGGCTTTGGCCACTAGCCATGAGGTCCCAACAGGCCTGCAGACAGAGTGTTCTAGAACTTGGTGAGCAGGACCAGGACTTATGGCTCTGGGTTGACCAAGCCTCTGGCTGTCCAAGGCATCGCTGCCTCCATTGATACCTTCATTCTGATTCCAGGAAGAAATCGCCAAATATGACCGGATTTGTGAGGAGGCCTACGGCAGGTCCAAGGACAAAAAGATCCTGCATATAAAGCACTGGCTGGACTCCCCCTGGCCCGGTGAGCGAATAGTGGGGGGCTTAGAGTGATTCCCCTGCACTTTGGGGTCTGGTGTGAGGACCAGGGCTGGAGTGACTCTGGGTGAGAGCTGTCACTGTCCAGCCCAGAGGCTGAGGGCTCTGTCCCTGTGACCCCAAGGCTGTGTGGGATTGATCCCTGCAGGTACAAGATGACATCACCCTCAGAGAACATATGGCCAGCTGCTCCCTGGAGGGAGAGGCTGAGCCAGGTGAGGGAGCCTTGGAAAGGGAGGGGTGCTCAGAAGGTCTCCCTGGGGTGGGGTACTCGGAGTCTCCCTGGGGATGGATCCTCAGAGACTTTCTGGTATGGGGTACCCAGAGAACCTCCCTGGTGTGGGGTGCTCAGAGGGTTTTCCTGGGGTAGGATGCTCAGAGAGGGCCTCCCTGAGGAGAGGGCTGCTCAGAGGCCTCCCTGGTAGGACAGAGCTAGGTCAGCTGTGGCCTGGGGTGGGAGCTGCAGCTGTGGCTGTTAGCTGTTGTAAGTCCTGAGGTGGGCTCAGGGTGAGTTCAAGTGCCTGTGGGGTTATGAAGGAGTGGGCCCCTCCATCCCAGGAAAGCAGGCTGGCCAGGGGGATCAGAGCCCACTGCTGCCTGACCGTGGACAGAGCTTCTCTCCCTCTCAGGCTTCTTCAATATGGATGGGGAGCCCAAGAGCATGACGTGCCCAGCCACAGGCATCTCTGAGGACGTGCTGACTCACATTGGCAATGTGGCCAGCTCTGTGCCCCTGGAGGACTTTAAGATCCACACAGGTGAGGTTGCTGTGTGGGCTGCAGCTGGGTCACTGTCCCAATCCTGACATTGTACCCAGCAGGGAGAGTGGTTGGGACGCCAAGGGAGAT
Organism: Tarsius wallacei; assembly: GCA_963574415.1. Taxonomy (NCBI): domain Eukaryota; kingdom Metazoa; phylum Chordata; class Mammalia; order Primates; family Tarsiidae; genus Tarsius; species Tarsius wallacei. The sequence continues at coordinate 14,577 of CAUYQG010096955.1, forward strand.
GGCATGGTGTATCCCCGCTCAGTTGCTTGGTGGTCTTCTTAGCTCTTGGAGCTTCATTTGTGCCCCTGGGAGGTGCCTGTGATAATGGCTCTTCTCAGCGTGGGCATGGGGGAGTTGAGAAGATACGGATGCCACACTGCCAGTTGGATGCTATTCTCTGGTTGGGCACCTTGGATTTTCCAAATACCTTTGCTGGGGTGTCCTAGGATCAGGCAGGAGAGCAGAAAAGCAAGGACTTCCCATGGCAGGGATGGGTGGATAGGTCTGGACCATGGGCAGGATCCTGCAGGCAGGGAGGACATAGGCTTGCCAATGCCTGGGTGAATGACCGAGGGCAGCCCCACCACTCTGGGGTGACCCTGGGCTGTGGGTGGTTGCCAACTACACTCCTTGGCTATGACTACTGTGGCCTTTGCTTGGGAAATTAGAGGGTCCCCCATGGCTGTTATGGGGTACCTGTACCCCTCTAACAAGTCTGTAGGAGTTCCAAGGGGGTTCCTTCACCATGTACACAGAGGCCTAGGTGTCCTGAGGCACTCACTGATAGCATCTGGGCCAAGCCCCTGCTTTATGTGTGCACCACGGGGGGTTGGAGAGTGGGAGGAAGGTCTGTGTGTTGGGAGGGGGAGGCGACAGGAGCACAACATAGACTAGGAAACCTGGATGCATATCTGATCTGAGCACCTTGACAACTGTGTGATCTTGAATAAATGACTTCCCTCCTCTGAGCCTCAGTCTCCTCTTCTGGAGAGTGGAGTGTGGAGACCATCAGTACCTCCTCTGTGGGGCTGCTGTGAGGAATATCTGACCCATGCATGTCATCTGGCACATGGCAGCTGCTCGCTAAGTGTTGCCTGCTTCTCCTTCCCTCTGGCTCAGGCTGGCTCTTGTACTGGCTGGAGGAGGGGTGCCTGGCACTGGGCCCTCCTGCAGCCTGCTAGGGGCCTGTTTTTTGTTGGAGTGTACACTGAACGTAAACATACCCATCCCAGGAACCTGGTGCCACAGCTGTCCGAGGCGTTTGCCAGACCCCTGTGGCCTTCAGGTCAGCCCTTTCCTCCCACAGGACTCTCTCGCATCCTGCGAGGCCGTGCGGACATGACAAAGAATCAGATGGTGGACTGGGCATTGGCAGAGTACATGGCCTTCGGCTCCCTGCTTAAGGAGGGCATCCATGTGCGACTCAGTGGGCAGGACGTGGAGAGAGGCACGTTCAGGTGAGGGGAGGATGGACCCAGGGCATTGGCCTTATCCCCATTGAGCCCATGGCAGGGCGCAGAGTCAGCACAGGTGATCTGGAGTCGGAACTGGCTCTTCTTCCTCTGGATCTGCTTTGGGGACCCCAAGAAGGGCTCTCATCTAGCTGAGGTCTTCTCATAAGCATTTCCAGCCCCTACCCTAGGGCCAAACCATTAGCAGTCTGCTGGACCACCTCTGTGACCCCCATGGGACAAATATGCAGAGCTGACTGCTTGGCCTGGGCTGTCAACTAACATCAAGCTTGTGGTCACCTGTGATCCTCAAGATCCTTTTTTTGTGTGTGTGTTTCCTGTGACCTGCTGTCAAACCAGCTCTCCCTATGTTACTTGTTTGCAGTTAAGTCTTTGAATCCACATGGGGGACTTATACTTACCAGTTGTCCACCTCATATTTCCTTAGGTCTGGGACCCTACATGTTTTGGATCCTGCCTCAGTCAGCTCCTTGTTAGCAAGTCAAGGTGGGGCGGCTTCTAAGACTTGACAAGCTGGCTTTCTCATGTCCCATTTGCTCATCTGTGCTTACCTGGCTGCAGCCAGAGGCTCAGGTGCACATTTTGATGCCCCCTGAGCTGCATGTTGGTCCTTGCCAGGTCTTAGGGTTTAGCCAGGTGGTCCCCTTTACTGTACACAGCAGTTCCTGCCTCCTCCAAGTTGAGACAGGGCCAGTGAGATGGTAAATGTGCCAGCAGGAGGGGATATGCTCCAAGAGTATGGCCTCCTAGGGTCTCAGGCTCCACCCATCACCTGGCAACTCTCACTGAGTCCCCTCTGTGGGTGAGAAACTGAGATCAGAGAGTGCCATAACACACAAGTTCTGCCCCAAGAGCCTTCGGTCTATTGTGTGAGGGCTGTGGCAGGCAAGGAACAGGGCTCAGGAGGTGTGGCAGGAGGCACCCTAGAGAAGGTATCAGCTCGCTGTGGTTTTCCACAGCCTTCTTGGGTGCTATCCTGTGGGACAGGTTTCCTGGGACAGTGATGGAAACTTGCCTGCCTCCTGCTGCCTGGCTCTCCTGCTTCAGATGAGCAGGTGCCAGCCCACCTGCCCTCTGTCTCTTCCCTGGTCTGTTTCTCTGCAGTCATCGGCACCATGTTCTCCATGACCAGGAGGTTGACCGCAGGACGTGTGTCCCTATGAACCATCTCTGGCCTGACCAGGCCCCCTACACCGTATGCAACAGCTCCCTCTCAGAGTATGGAGTTCTGGGTGGGTCAAAGCTCTGCCTGCAGGTCAGGCAGACCCTGAGATGCCTGGGGACCAGAGATAGGCTGGGAGGGAGTCAGGGGCAAGGCCTGGGAGGGGCCAGAGAGACTCAGAGGCTCCCAGGGGCCCTAGGTTCTGGGATGGGCCTAAAGGATGATGGTTGGATTGCCCCCCTTCAGGCCACGTGGATGATGAGATTCTGTCCCATCTGGCCCTTCGGGGATCCCAGTTGGGGAGCCCTGCTTGTCTTGAAGAAGGCTGTGAGGGTACCAGAGCCTTTTTCCTGGACACAAGCCCCAGTGGTCCCAATGCGCCCAGTGTAACAGACCTGCAGGGTCCACCGTGGGACACAGCCACTGACTGACTCAGATTCTAGCCCTCTCCATGCTCCTGAGCCCCTCCTCTACCCTGCACCCCAAGACCTTGCATTGAGGTCCCCTCCCCAGACTCAGGGCTTTGCTGACTATATCCCCTACACACACTGTCCCTCAGCTTGATCATTAGCTGGCTCACTTTCTCCCTCACTGCCTCCTCCTGGAGGCTAGGCGGCCCCTTCTGGGGAGATGCCTCTGGGGCTATTCCTTCCCCCTCTCCTCAGCAGCTCTGCACATGTTTTAAGGGGTCCTCTTGGCAGATGATCAAGATATCTTTGGATATCCTCTGCTAGATAAGGTTGAACCTGGCCGTGGATGATGTTAGGGCTGAGGGGGTGTCTTCTGGGCATGCTGCCAGTTCCTAGGAAGGGACATCTTGCCCTTTGCATCCCAAGGAGTCCCTGCGCTCGTCCTAGCCTGTTGGGAAGGATGGGCGAGGGCAGGGGTGGGTGTGCTGAGAAAGGGCTGGGTGTGACTGAAACTACTGTCACTTGGTGACAGTGTGCAGCAAGCTCTATCATGGTGTCTTCTGTTTAGGATTTGAGCTGGGCTACGCCATGGCCAGCCCCAATGCCTTAGTCCTCTGGGAGGCTCAGTTTGGTGACTTCCACAACACGGCCCAGTGCATCATCGACCAGTTCATCAGCACCGGCCAGGCCAAGTGGGTGCGGCATAACGGCATTGTGCTTCTGCTGCCCCATGGCATGGAGGGCATGGTGAGGCTGTGCTGGTGGTTGGTGACCCTGTGGGCTCTGCCAGGCCTAGGAGTAGTGGGATGGCCCCTGGACCCTTTGTTGGGTTGGGTAGTATGTGCTTTCCAGGCCCCTGGGGCACATGGGTCTGCTTAGAGTGGGGTCTGCATATGTGTGTGTTGCAGCTGCCGAGACAACAATGATACTAGCAAGAGAGGTGGCTGCCATGTACAAGTGTACTTGCTATGCCCCAGGCACTATTTAAAAGCTGTACTAAATCTTCCAATCCATGTAACAACTTCATGAAGTAGGTCCTATTCCTGCTTTCCAGATGAGGAAACTGAGCTACAGAGAGGTAGAGTAGGTTGCCCAAGGTCACACAGCCAGTAGCTGGGATTTGAACCTATGCTGTGCAGTATTGCCTGTCCTCTAGTGCCCTCCTGTATGACCTGCCTGTGCAGCCACATGTGGGGTAGAGGGAAGATGTGCAGGCTGGGGGCATTCTCAGGAGGCTTCTGGGCTAGGAGGAAGGGAGAAAGGAGCAGAGCATGCAGCCTGACCAGGCAGGTGGGAGGCAGGAAACAGGAGGACTGTGCCAGCCGCAGGGCAGCATGGAGCAGGATGAGCTCAGCCACTGCCTGGCTGTATGACCCAGACAACACCTTCCCCACCTTGGATGGTCAGGCCCCAGTGCATGTCCCTGAGGTCCTGCTCAGCTTGGGCTGGCCTTCCAGTCAGGGACTTATCACCACCATGCTCTCCAAGTGGCAGGCTCAGTTCTGAGCACTCTCTATGCCATGTGTTGTGGAATCGTCACAAGACTGGGAGGTCAGTGAGGAGAGAAATGAAGTGACCTGCCCGAGGTTGCCCCACTGTGAAGGTGGCTTCTCAGGAGATGGTTCATGAGCCAGGCTGGGTGTGGCAGCCGGGTCAGCCGGTGCTGGTGGTACTGCATCCTTGGGCATCCCCACGAAGGCAGGGAGTCAGTGGCAGCTGTGGGGCAGGGAGCTGCATCCCACAGGGAGCCTCAGCTTGGAGATCCATGTGGGATTGTCTTGCCCTCAGGGAGCAGGACAGCCTGTATGGGTAAGGGTGGAGGAGACAAGGCCGTGTTGGGTCTGCCCTTCTCTGGCTGTGGGATTGTTTCTTACTCTCTCCTGACCTTCGCCATCTTCATCTGTGAAGTGAGGAAAAGAGTGTGTATCATGGGGCTGTTTTTGAGATTAGTGAGTAACACATTGGGGGTCCCTAGAACTATGCCTGGCACACACAGCAGGTGCTGTCAGTGGCAGCCGCTGTTCCGAACATTCCAGAGAAAGAGTGACTCGGTGTGGGCTTTTTGCCTTTTCCACCTACCCCACATGTTCACATGCCACGTGCTGGCTCTGGGTGGACCCTACTTTGAGGATACCCTTCCTGCTCTTGTTTCACTTTCCTGGTTTTTTCTTATGGTTCAGGCTCCAGGGTGAGGGTACCTCTACTGAGAAGCCCTCCAGACCCTCCCCTGAGCCCAGAGTTCTTACAGGGCTAGGTGTCCTGTGTCAGGTGGGGGGCCAGCCAGGGCCATGTGGCATTTGCTTTCAGGGCCCAGAGCACTCATCAGCGAGGCCAGAGAGGTTCCTGCAGATGAGCAATGACGACTCAGATGCCTACCCGGTGAGTGTTGTCTGCTGTCCTCAGGACAACCTGCTGGGTCGGGGTCCAGGGCCCCTGGCCGCCCTCCTAGCCGCCCTCCTAGCCACATCCATCTTGTTCCCACAGGTGTTCACTGCTGACTTCGAGGTGAGTTAGCTCTATGACTGCAACTGGATCGTGGTCAACTGTTCCACGCCAGCCAACTACTTCCACGTGCTGCGCCGACAGATTCTGCTGCCCTTCCGCAAGCCGGTGAGTCACAGTCCCTGTGTAGGGGTCACATGGGGCTCTGGCTAGAAGAGGATACAGGGCATGTGTTTCCCTTGCAGTTGATTATCTTCACACCCAAATCTCTGCTGCGTCACCCAGAGGCCAAGTCCAACTTTGACCAAATGGTATCCGGTATGTGCCTGGCCTGGGCGTGTTGGGCAGCCCACACTGGGGTGGTGGCCCATAGCGTGGCTTCTGCTCTTGGGGCTCTAATGTCCCCCACTATGCCTGTGGCTCTGCTGGCCCACAGCATCTCCTGGCATGGTTCCTAACAGCCACGGAGTTGGGAGGTTGGCATGGTGGCTAGCTGTCTCAGGCCACTACAGGTCACTTGGGCTGAGTCCAGGACCAGAGGACTGCAGTTGGGCTCCCTTAGGTCCTATCAGGGATGGCTGAGGGCTGGCAGAGGTCTGCTGAGTTTGCAAGGCACTGAGTATCATTCATTCATTTGTCCATTTTTTAAATTTGTGAGCCAAACAGACATTACTGGCTCTGGGAACCTGGTGCCCCCTCCAGGACCCCTCAGCCTAATTTATCTGGAGTCAAGGGTCAGATAAAGCTCTTGAAGGTTTTGAAATTGAGATATGACTTGGTAGAAAACCAGGGAGGAACAAATGTGAGTCTAGCAGAGCAGAGCTGTCCCAGAAAATGATCCAGGGGCTGGCCTCGAAGGGCCATAACATGGACAAGTGTTGGCCTTTCACCTCTCTGTGTTTGGATTTCCCTCCAGTGTGCGCAGGTGGTTCAGAGCTCTGGCATTACCTGGGCTGACCACCTGGGGGCCTGGCAGCCCCTTACCATCTCTGCCTCAGTGTTCTCATCTGGGATGCAGGGATGTGGGAATACTACAGTAGCCTCCTGAGAGGTGTTGCAGTGTGCTTGACCTGGTACCTGGCACATGAGTTCAGGGAGGGAAGATGGATGGGACTTGGAGATAGGGGATTGGCTATGAGGCTGAGGGTGGAGGAGAGGAATGTGCCATGGCCTCCTGGGACAGTTTGGTGAGGGGGTTCTGGAAAGCCATGCAGGAGGTGGGCTAAACTGGATGGGAGCATGTTTGGGGCAAAGGATGATGCAAGCAGATGGATCCATCATGTCACCCTTTGCGTGTCCTTCAGGAGCCCTCCCCATTGTACTCCCTCCACCCATCACCTTACATGTGATGCTACCAGTGCTTTGCCCTTGGCTACAGCCCCACTGTCCACCCTTCTCCCTGTGACGTCTTCTAAATCTTTTTGCTCAAGAGGTGCCCATTGCAGCCACAGGTCCAAACCTGAGATTAGTCTCAGTAGCTAGGGGAAGCCTGGGGTCACAGACCCGGTTCCTGAGCTGCCCCGGCCCCTCTGGGTACTGATGCTCCTGTTGGTTCCCCAGGGACCAGCTTCCAGCGGGTGATTCCTGAAGATGGGGCTGCAGCTCGGGCTCCTGAGCAGGTGCGGCGGCTCATCTTCTGCACGGGAAAGGTGTACTATGACCTGGTGAAGGAACGGAGCAGCCAGGGCCTGGAGCAGCAGGTGGCCATCACGCGCCTGGAGCAGGTGTGCCCGAGCCCCTCGTGTGGTCAGAGTGATGGGCAAGTTCATATTGCCAGGGCCACTGCAGGGGCAGGCATGCCCAGTGGCTCCTTCCCTGAGGGCCCTGGGCATGCTGCTCCTTCCTTGGTGATGCTCCCCTTTGTTCCTGCCTTTCCAGATCTCTCCATTCCCTTTTGATCTGATCAAGCAAGAGGCAGAGAAATACCCAGGCGTGGAGCTGGCATGGTGTCAGGAGGAGCACAAGAACATGGGCTACTATGACTACATCAGCCCACGCTTCATGACCATCCTGGGCCGTGCTCGGCCCATATGGTACAGGACTGAGGTTCTACTACCTAGCCCTTTCCTCTGACAGGCCTGCCTGTGGCTCTCAGGCCTTGAGGCCCCATTCTGGCTCTGCCTACCCCATGGCTTATGTCACCCAAACTAGCCACTGCCTTTCTCTACGCTGCATTTGAGAACCAAGGAATTGGCACACAGAACCAGCAGGAACTATGGACCCTATTCCTTGCTGGCTCTGTGTGCCCTGTTCGTGGCAGGACAGCTTCCCTCTCAGGGATGGAGCCTCATCAATACTGTCTTTACAGAGAGTAAACCTCTGTGCTTGTTTTGCAGCCAGAACGGGATTAGAGAGGCTGCTGTGTGTCTTAAACCCCCTTAGGCCAGTTACATAGCCTCTTGGAGCCTCAGGCTCTTCATCTCTACCACAGAATGGTGATAAGAGTAGACCCAAATGCATGTAACAGCCCTGGGAGTAGTTGACACAGAGTAGGTGCTCAATATTGGCATCATGTGTCCTTGAGAAGACAGAGAAAGTGTGAGAAACTCTGAGAAGCCAGCGAAAGGCTTTGCCGCCAAAGCCTTTGGGTTTTGGCCCTGCTTGTTGTCCTTGTGGGCAAGTCCAGTGACATGGAGGGGACAATTTCTCCTCCCTGTTCTGTGACTGACCAGCAGTTTGACCCAGGCCCTAAAGCTCATTAGGAGTGGTGTAGGGGCTGAAAGGCAGGGCCCATGGCTTCACGGTCAACCTTTTTAAGATGTGTGTCCTGCAATCCTGGGGTGAATGTGGGGGCTAAGCCTGGCCCAGCCCTCTCCTTAGTCTGTCTCTCCTCCTCTAGGTATGTGGGCCGTGACCCAGCGGCTGCACCAGCCACAGGCAACAGAAACACTCACCTGGTGTCACTGAAGAAGTTTCTGGACACTGCCTTCAATCTCCAGGCCTTTGAGGGCAAGACATTTTAGAACTGGGCAAGGCTTGCCTGGGTCTTACTGTGGGGTTGGCCAAGGACCCAGGGAGTGGCAAGGGGCAGGGTTGGGCTTCTACTCAGGAGAGGGGCTTCAGAGGTCCCAGGATGAAACGTACTCATGCAATGATTGAGGCCAAAAGGCAAGTACTGCTGACTTCAGAATAGCATTGGCCTTTTCATTTATTTCAGACTCTGTTAGGACTGGGAAAGCCAGAAGGTCTGATAGATAGAGGGTAGTTCTGGAGTGTTCCCTCAGCTGGAGTTTCTTGTGTGGCTTCTCCATCTGTGTCGTTCATGTCTCAAGACAGACGCCCAGGAGCCTGTGTCTGTGGTTACCCCATCCTGGAAGATCTGGCTGTCACTCATCCCGCCCTTGTTCATCTGTAGATCCAAAGCGATGTTCTCTTTTGTGCTCTTAGAAATAGAATTTCAGCAATACCAACCAGGCGAAGCAAGACCATGCTGGGTGATTTATATGTGCTCTGTTTTATGGGGCGTGTCCTGTGAGGTATGTCAGCTTCTATGTGAAATACAGCTGCAGCTCATGTGTACCAAAGTAGAAAACCAAATAACAGAAATAAAAGCAGTACATTGGAGAGATTTGCTGTTTTCATTTCATGTGAGGAGGTGTAGATGGTTGAGAGGGTAAGGAATGGGGAGACAGTAGAAAGAAAAATGTGGAGAGGAGAAAGTATCTGCCTCCATTGGTCCAGTTTTCCTTTGAGCACCAGGTAGAGTTGCGAATCTGTTGACATGCTATTCGGCCATAAAAAAGAATGAAATAATGTCTTTTGCAGCAATTTGGATGGAATTGGAGATCATCATCCTAAGTGAAATAATGCAGCCATGGAAAACCAAATACTGCATGTTCTCACTTATAAGTGGGAGCTAAGTTAAGGGTCTTCAAAGGCATTAGGATGGCATGATGGACATTGGAGACTCAGAAGGGGGACGGTGAGAAGGGGGGATAAACACCTGTTGGGTACAATGTGTACTAGTGGGGGTGGCGAGTACACTTAAAGCCCAGACTTCTACACCATTATACGATGCATCCATGTAACCAAAAACCATCTGTACCCCTAAAACTATTTAAACAACAACAAAAAACTTTAATTAAAAGTGAATTGCCTGCTCCCTGTTGTTGAGTTCTAAGTATTCTTTATATAATCTGGAAACAAGTCCTTTATCATATACATTTTTTTGCAAATATTGCCATTCTGTGGCTTGTATATTAAATTTCTCTGAGTGAAGGATTTTTATTTTCATGAAATCCAATTTATCATTTTTAATGGTTTGTGGGGGTTTTTTGTGCCTTAGTCTGTTCAGGTTGCTATAACATGATGCCATAAGCTTTGTAATTTATAAACAACAAACATTTATCTCTCACAGTTCTAGAAGCTGGAAAATCTAAGATCAAGGTGCCAGCAGATCCAGTCTGGTAAGGGCATTCATCTTACCGATGAGGACTATATCCTCAAGACCTAATCACCTCCATTTCTTAATACCACCTCCTTGGGGGTTAGTGTTCCAACATGTGAAACTTGGAGAACACAGACATTGAGACCATAGTAGTGTCTAAACTAAAATTTTGGTTTTTAACCTAATGTTACAAAGATTTTTCTCCTGTATTTTTTTCTAGACAGTTTACAGTTTTAACTCTTAAGTTTAGGTATCTAAACACATTTTGAGTTATTTTGTATGTTGTGTGAAGCAAGGGTCAAGATTTTTTATTTCCTATATGATACTCAATTGATCTTGTACCATTTGTTGAAGGCACTATCCTTTATTTGTTGAATTAACTTGGCACCTTTGTATATGAATATGTAGTCAATTATATGGCACCAAAAATGAAAAAATGTGCAAGACCTGTGCACTGAAAATATAAACTATTACTGAGATAATCAAAGAAGATCTAACAAAGGGAGAGTTATGCTATGTTCATAGATTAGAAGGTTTAATGCAGTTAAGAATCAATTGGTTCATAGTTTGCCAATCCCCCATCTACGGATTTAACAATATATACACAAGTAAGTTATTTTTTTCTTAAATTTTTATTTAAAAATAATTTATAGATTCACAAGAAGTTGCAAACATAGCACAGAGATCCCATTTTACTCTTTACCCAATTTCCCTGAGCGGTTAAATTTTACAGAACTGTAAGTGCAATAAAGCCAATAAATTGACCTTAGTACAATGTGTGTAAATAGTTTTATGTCATTTTATCACATATGTAGACTTGTGTAACTACCACATTTAAGATATGAAAGGCTGGGTTCAGTGACTCAGCCTGTAATCCCAGCACTTTGGGAGGCCAAGGCGAGTGGATTGCCTGAGCCCACGGGTTTGGGACCAGCCTTGGCAACTTGGCAAGACCTCGTCTCTACAATAGATAAGTTTGCTGGGGTAGCGCACCTATAGTTCCAGCTACCTGGAAGGCTGAGGTGGAAGGATCGTCAGAGCCCAGCAGGACGTGGCTGGGGTGGTGGTGAGTGTGTCACTGTACCTGGGCAACAGACTGGGACTCCAACTCAAAAAGAAAAAAAAGATATGGAACTATCCACCAAAACAAAGATCTCCTTGTGCTACTCATGTTTAGTCACACCCTCCCTCACTGTCCCTAACTCATGGCAACCATTACTCTCTTTTTCATCTCTATAATCTTGTCATTTCAAGAATGTTATATAAGCCAGGTATGTTGGCACATATGTATATTCCCAGCTACGTAGGAGGCTGAAGCAGGAGGATTGCTTGATTTCAGGAGTTGGAGGCTGCAGTGAGCTATGATCATGCCATTGTACTCTAGCCTAGGCAACAGAGAAAGGCCTTCATCTCTAAAATAAAAAAAAGAAATGTTCTATAAATGATATAAATAGAATCACACAGTATGTCCCCTGTTGAACCTGTTGTGATTAGCTTTTTTCATTCAGCAAAACACCCTTGAGATATTTCCAAAAGGTGAGTTCTTTATGATCAATGGAAGCTAATCAGCTATAAGCTGAACACTCTGATTGTATTGACATGCTTTTTAGCTTTAAATTGGAAGTGCTGGTTTATCTGGGACTCCCAAGTTGTCTCTTAAGGAGCAACTTCCCCAAAATTTGTGTCTATGAAGCATAAATTCTCTTTTTAAAAAGTGTAGAATGTGACATCTGAAATATCCCATGGCTTTAATGCTACTTCAGTTTGCCTATCTTCCTCCTAACTAACTGTTGAACCTGGAATTCCTTGTATTGACATCTGTAGCATTAGAGTCCCTAAGGTCCTGACATGCTGGGGAGTGAGCAGTGCTGAGGAGCCAGTGAAATGGGCTCCAGCTGGCAGCATTGTCCTTCTTCCCCTGTGAGCCTCATGCAGCAGCCACTGTTTTTGTTACTGGACACCATATGCAGGGCTCTTTGGTGAAAAGCACACCAAAGGGGACGGGATCCCACAGGGTGAGGACAACTGGGGATCCACATCTGCCACCCGTGTGGAATCTTCAGCTCATTCTGAACAGTGGAAAGAAAGGGACTCTTTCTGTGAAGAAGCAAAGATCACTGCCTGGCAGAGCCGTGTCCACTAGGCTCCCTTTCTCTACCATCCCAGCCAGCTGGGTCTCAGCTTGGGATGGGACCGAGCTGGGAGGGGACAGTGAGCATTTGCTTTCTAGTGTGGTAATTAAGGTAAGGACGGGGATCAAATGGGTATTTGATCCTGCTATAACATTTATGGTTCTTTCTAATTCTTAAAAAAAGAATCATAAAATACTTAAAGTATATAGAAAATTAAAGAAGATATGAACAGACATCAGTATATCCATCTTGATCACATTCTGATGTCTTGTCATACATGCTTTACATATTTTTAAAGCAACAAGGCATAACAAATATGGTCAAAGGTCTTTCTTATTTTTCTTTTTTCATATTGGGTCTTGGAGTTGTTTATAGATTCTGGAATCTAATCCTTGACAGTTTCATGTGTTACAAGTATTCTTTTTCCAGACTGTAGCTTGTCTTTCCACTTTGTTTATCCTATCTTTTGTTCAATAAAAATTTTAAATTTTCTTGTAATCCAGTTTATCCCCTGCTGGTTTGGAAGCAATGAAGATTAATATTCATTTTAGTATTCATTCTTAAGGGTATGACTTTATTTAAAAATCTTATTTAGTATTTCTAACCTCCTTAACAATGGGACTTTGCAAATTTTAACTACTCTTTAAATAACTCCCAATTTAGTCTTTTTATCTAAAAACAACATTGTTAAACAGAAATCATTTTACTATGACTACATTATAATTTTACTGTTAATTAAACTTAATGACATGTTTCATTTATCTCTGTGCTCAGCATTGTATTTTAAATCCCACAACTTCCCTCTCGGTTTATTTTACTTTGAACTGAAATACAACCTTGTATTTATCGTGTTTTTAATTTTCTGTATTCTCTGATGCTTTGACATCTCTGGGACTTGCTAATCCTGATGGGACCACCCTTGGAAGAGGGGGCAATTCCTAAAGATAATAAAGAGTCCCTGAGAGCATGCCTTTTTTATGCAAACCCATCAAGAGCCCATACCCCCAACCACCTGCCCTAATCACCTCAGGTCAGGTAGAAAACCAGGGACAGCCTCTCCCTTTTGCCCATAATGATTAAAAGCCTGCTGAAATTATTCAAGCTAGTCAATCCTAAACCTGCTTACTCTTCCTTGTCCTTTCCTTTCTGTGGAAAACATAATAAAAGGCTCTTGCCTGCATTTCCCCGTCTCCCTCTTTCTCCTGACCCACTCTGTGTGGCCCTGACTGCATGCTGTGCTTCCTGATTTTCTAGGGAGCTGTGAGTATAACTTCGTCCTTCACGACATTTCTGTGTCTATGTCTGTGTATATTACCATACCTGATTAAAGCAAATCCCAGTTACTCTTAACACAAGCCATTATACTTTAGTGAGAATCTGTAAGTGGTAAACCCTCTTAGTCTTTTAGGTATAAACTCCTCTTATCACCACTCATAAATGATAGTTTATCTATCATAAAATTCTAAATTGACAGTTCTTTACCCTCGGCCCTTTTGAAGATATTATTCCATTGTCTTGGCTCTCACTTTTGCTGATGAAAAGCCTTCCATCAGTCTAATTGTTGCTCTATTAGCAATTTGTTTTTTTCATTCTGGTAGCTTTTAACATTTTCTTCTCCCTTGATGTTCTGTAGTTTCGTTACAGTTTCTCAAAGTGTACATTTATCTTTATATTGTTCAGTACTCAGTGCACTCTGAGAAGCCTTTCTTCAATTCTGGAAATTTCTTAGCTATTAACTCGTCAAAAAAAAAAAGATTTTTTTTTTTTTGCTATTTTCCTCATTTCCTGTTTCTGTAACTTAGATAGATTTAGATCATATCAAAATAGACTTCAGGTTTCATAACTCTTTTCAAATAAATCTTTTAATTTCTTTGTCTCTGTATCTTGCATCAGGGCTGAATTCTGCAGTAGTATCTTCTAATTCAGTGAAGTTCTTCTCAACTAGTTTCTATCTAGAATTTATCCTATCTAATGAGTTTTTAACAATTTTAATGACTATACTTTTCTAAGATTCCTAAATGTTTCATATATGCTTGATATTTTAGTATGCATTCTTTATTCTGCCTGTTTAAAAGTATTTTGTTTTTAATGAATGATAGTTTTAAAATATTTTTGAGCAGCTTATAATAATTTTGAAGTATTTGTCATACTGTTTTATAAACTTAATTTTATCTGGAGCAAATCATGTTCTAATTGTTGATTTTGTTAGTTTTCTCAGTATCTGCATTTTTCTCTTATATTTTGAGATGTTGATTTGCTGGCTTATATTGAGTAGGATGTTTTAGATCTTTTATTTGTTTTGTTCTTTCTCCTGCCTTGTGCATCCATTTTTCCTTTTTGTGATTGTCTTTACTAAGGTACATCTAACTCCATCTAGGACTGAGCATTATAATGGAGTTTTATGTTCTGTTCTGTGGTGATGGTAGAGAGAGCCCAGATCCAGACAAGAAGGCATCAGGGGGCCTTGATTAATATAGCTTCTTTATCCAGCCTCCTCTTTAGGTCTAGAACCTCAAATAAACTTGTGTTCCAGGCAGTGGCTCAGAGTTAGTTTCAGCCATATTTCCTGATCAGGACCTGACGTAAAGCAGAGAGACTGGTCCCAGTCCTCTATCTCACATGGGATACTTTTTGTCCTATTGCCTGTTTCAAACCAAACTCCCAGGTTCCTTTCCTGCTAGCTCTGGTGCCAGTCCTCAGGAGCCTTGTGGTTTCTGTACCATCTACTACATTGCACTTCTGTCCTGTTTCTGGCTCCAAAGATATTTATCTTTTTTTGAACTGACTATATCTTAGCATGCTCCTCTTTTAAAATTTTGTCTGACGTTGTTATGTATTCGGAGCAGAGGGATGTGCTGATGTAGGAAGATTTCTTGAAGGATGTCAGAGTTCTTTCATTGTCAGCTTAGAAATGACCTCTGTCATTTGCATGTTGGAAGACTGGAAAGTAGCTGGGTAGGGGGTGGAGGGGCTTAGAGGTGTGACCAGAATAGATCTAGGATCTGGGAAGCAGGAGCTAATGGAGAGCCTGGCCATGCTCTGTTCCCAGGATTGATTTCTAGATTTCTAATTACTTTCAATCATTTTTTCCCTATCCATAAGAGTTAGAAAGCAATATCTGATTGGTATTTCTTGGGCCATCCATATCTTTCTTGGGGTAACTTGACTGACAGTTTATGTAAGACTGTGTGCAATGAATGAGAGGAGTCCCCAAATAAAGTTGAGGCATATGGATGTTGGGCAGAACACCTGTAGATGCCCATTCTACCTTGACCCTGGGTAGATGTGAGAACAATAATAACAGCTGTTATTTATCAAGTACCTTCATGTCCTTACTAGATGTCAACCACTGTGTTTGGTCCTTTCCACCGAATAACGCCCCTAATCCTCACTGTACCCTGTGAGGCATGTCTTACTTTCATGCTACTGATTAAGATTTTGAGGTTCAAAGAGGTAACACAGGACTTAGGACGTTCCTAAGGCCACACAGCTGGGATTCACACACGGTAGGTTGGGTCTTGAGTCCTTATTCTAAGCCCCTGAGCCATGCTGCCTCTGAACTAAGGGGCCTCTTCATAAGGATGTTGTGAGGACTAAGTGAGGCAGTGCAGGAAAAGCCTTGACACGGTGCTCAGTCCATGGCGGTCACTCAGTGCCCAGTCAAGCTGGTCATTGTGGATCTGATTGGGGCTCACGAGATTTTCTCCATACGTGGGAGGGGAGTGAAGCGAAGCGAATGATGTGAGCTGTTTCCTTTTTGAATATCCAAGGAAATTTCCAGCATAACAGGAAGAAATTCTCAGCATTTGCCAGTGGAGGTGGAACCATGTTACAAATTATCTACCTCTGCATGCTGTCGCCTTTCTTTTCAGACAAAGTGCAAAATGAAAATACCTGCAGTCGGTTGGTTTGTGGTTCTTTCTCAGAACTGCTGGGCCCAGAAAGACCAAAGAAAACAGATGCTGCTGCTTTATTGCAGATGATCCTAAAAACCAAACGTCATGTTTTTCCTGATAGGAAAAGCAATATATGTCTTTTGAGTAAAAATAAGAAAGTACAAAAACAGAGTAATGATCACTAACATTTACTGACGGCTTAACTGTGTACCAGTGGGCTCTGCGCTTTCTGTTCTTTTATCTTCTCCTCATAATAGCCCTGGGAGGGAGGTGTTATTGCCACCCCTGTTTTATAGGTGAGAAAACTGAGAACGGAGAGGCTAAGTTTTCAATACTACAGATAGTGGGAGGGGAACCGGCATTCAAATCCTGGCTCTGAATCTCCACCCCTGAACCGTGCATATTGTGTGGCTGACAAAGAAGACAGCAACCTTTTTTTTCCCCTCATGCCCCTGTTCCATGAAATGACACACATACTTCTATTTGAGCCATCCTCAAAGCATTTTCTCAAACACAGGCGTGCCCAAGATTGTCTTGTTCAGTAAAGGGATTTGGGGCACTTTTTTGCTGGAATTTTACAGCTGTTGAAATGTGCGCTTTGAATGATACAGTGGCCATCCATGCCGGCGACTCCATGCTGGGATGGGCCGTAACTCACATGACATGCAAGTCAAGCTGTCTGGAAAACAGCAACAATCACTGACAAACTGAACAACATATTGGGCTATCTTCCCAAACATTTCATGACTACAATTGTTTTTCTCAGGACAACCCCCACAACATATAATTCTGCACTTTTCCAAAAGCCCTAGCTTGTTCTACCACCTTCTCCATGTATCAGGAAGAGAGTCTGAGTGTTCTTAGTGATCTTCATTGCTCTCTCCTTTACTGATCAGCACTCTGCTCGCCAGCAGTATTTTCTCAGCTTCACCTCCATCACATAGAACTGGTTGAGCCCTGACACTGGCCCCAGCCAGTCTTGGGGCTGTGGCCAAGCTACTTTACTCTCGGAAACACAGTTTAAAAAAATCTGGATAGCAAGGCATGTTAGCTCACAGGTTGCTGAGAATACTTGTTCATATATGAAGTATATGCTATGCTTTCCTTGCTCAAAACAGGTAACAAGGTGAATGAAGCCTCCAGAACTGTGGCCTCTGTTTGCCTGGAATTGAGACAAGGAAAGGAGTTGACTACATGAGAAGAAAATAGGCAAGTGTTTGTTTCTGAAAAGGGGGTGGAGGCAGAGCCATTGGGGAATGGGGAGGAGGAAAGGGCTGGGCTGGATGAGACTGAAAAGAGCCTGGGGGGCCCCAAATGAGGAGAATAAAGCAGTCAGCTCCTGCAGGGGCAGTTGGGTGATTCAAGTCCCAGACTGTAGTAGATGTGCCCAGAGCTGCAGGAAGCTGCCTGGTTCCTACGTGAAAGGCAGCTCTGAGTAGTGGCCGATTTCATCTGGCTGAGCACTCTGTTGAGTTTAGTGGATGATCTAGTGAAAAACATTTTGGTTCTTATCACAAATGATAAGAAATCTAGTTCATATTGGCCTAAGTAAAGCCAGCCACTGTGGCCAGGGCAATGTTGTATTCTGATTATGCGGATGCAAGCTTCAGCAGCAGAAGAGCAGGGCACAGAGTCCCAGGGGACCACAGATGTAGACTGAGAGCGGGAAGGGGCACAGAGGCTGTAGAAGGCCACTCTTCACCACTTGGCCAGAGGAGAAGGCCAAGTCTTCCCTGCCCTACGGTCACAAGGCTCTTCCAGTCACCAGAACTGAGGGGGACATTTTCACCAGCAGGTCAACTGATCCTTCAAAGGGAAGTGCCAAGAAAATGTCAGCAACAGTTTTTACTAAGCACTCTTCACTCAGGCATTTAAACACTTCTCAACATGCTTTATTAAGCAAGAATGCCATACTGCTCCTTGAGTAAGTATGGAGTGTTGTGTCTAGGCCCAGCAGGATAGAATGTTGATTGCCTTCTATTGTTGACTGTGTGTTTGTTGAGGGCTCACAATGGAACAAGTGCTGTGCTAGTCTCTAGGGTAGAAGGCACAAAGACATAAAAGATGACATGGCTGCTGCTTTGAGGAGTTCTATGACCTCTCAAAAGACAGACACACACAGATACAAGATGCCAGGCATTTGTTCCAAGCCTATGGAGAAAGAGGGTCATAAAGGAACAGGGGAGGGAGCCCGCTGTTCTGCTGGGAGAGAAGGGATGAGGAGGAAAGATGATACTAGGAGGAGCCATTTGACTTGGGCAGCATTTCCCAGGTGGAGAAGGGGATGATGGGAAGGCAAAGGCCTATAAATGTGAAGGGCCTGGTTTGCTGTGGCGTAGGTGGTGGTCCAGGAGAGAGGCAAGTGAGGCCCAGGTCGTAAAGGGTCTCTTATGCCTAGCTGAAGAGCTTAGATTGTATCATGAAGCCACTTAGGGGTGTCTCAGTCAAAGTTTATAGTTGTGAGCAACAGAGTTGACTCTGGCTGAGATAGGCTAAATACAAATTGTTTAAGAGGAAACCAGGGAACTCAAAGAATTAATTGCCTGGAAGGCTGGAGAAGCAGGCTGGATAAAATACAGGGATAAGAAGAGGCCTTGAAATTTGAGGTACAGCCCAAGTCACCCCAAAAAACCAGGCCTGGGAGGAGCCTGCGGTCATGGCTGCTGAGGCCAGACATGGCAGCTTGCCCCACTAATCTTGCTGAATGCCAGACTCCATGGCTGGCTCAATTGCTTCAGCTGCCCCCAGAAGGTGGTTGTAGCTGCCACCTCTAGAGCCACAGAACATGTCATTCATTCTCTCATTGTCTTGTGCCACAAGCTTTAGAGTCAGGGTCTGGGTTAGGGGCATCAAACTGACCAAATGTGGTCTACTTGCTCATGTCAAGACTCTGCTTTCATCAAGACTCATAATATGGGAAGGTCCCCAAGCATAACATGATGATGAAAAGCCAAAAAACAACAAATGCACAGGGAAGAAACAGGGCAGACTGATACTTGAGAAAGATTATTTTAGCAGATGTGGAGAGTAGTTTGCAGGAGGAGATAATGGAGACGGAGTAGCAAGATAGAAATCCAGTGAAATAGCTTAGGTAACATGTTGAAATCCCAAACCAGGGCAGAAACACCAGCACTGTTGAGGAAAGGCAAGATTCATTTATTTCAGAAGTTGAAACAAGAGATGATGGGGAAAGAATCATTGAAGCTGCCTCCAATTTTTTCAAATTGAGGTCATGATTATAACTTTAATTAACACAAGAGTACAGTTGTAGAAATAGCTGGGGAGAAGATGTGTTGGGTTTATCACTGGTTGTCGGTAGGACATCCAGTCGGAGATGTTCAGAAGATGTGGGACAACTGTTGGTTTTGGCTACCCACTATCTATTTTCCCTTATTCTGGAAGGAGACCCATTGTTTTCCTTTTGGGAAATGAATCCCTTTTCCACAATCAGTCCTGGTGGGTTCAATAGGATTGAGTTCCCTTCTTCTTTAGTCCAGAAGTGAGCATGTGCTTTAGGACTGGCCCACCCAGATCACAGAAATTGATTCAGAATTGGAGACACGACCCAATATGGGCCAATAAAAGTCAGACCCTGGGCCTTTTGCTGGAACTATTGGAAAGGAAAAAGTTTCTTTCTATGAGAGCTGCTAAGCTTGTGAAATGTCAGCCTGGAGCTGCTAGTGGCCTTCTTGTCACTATTTTGGGTGAGCTTGTCTGAGAACAGAGCCAACACAGAAGAAAGCAGCTTTGAGAGGTGGAGACAGAGTACTGCTGTTGTTGATTGGGCACTTGGATCAAGCTATACCTAAAGCTGGACTTTTCAGTTATATAAACCAATATGTTTCCTATTTTCTTAAGCCAATTGCAGTTGGCTTAAACAACTTGAAAATGGAACTTTTCTGGTGAAACCACTGAGATGTGGAATCTAGCACTTAGCAAAGAAATCAGGGCTGGAGAAAAATGTTGGGAAGTAGAGCTAAAACTGAGGATATGAAATTGGAGTGTTCAGCGGGGAAGAGGATTGTGGACAGAATCACAAGATGAGTATCCAAGTGCTGGTATAGAAGTACATTTAAAAACACAACTTCAAAGCATGAATACTGGGGCCCTTCTTATAAAACATTTATGAAATGTTTGCAAAAGATTGAGAAAAACTTTAAAACAGTTTAAAATACAATGAGACCAGTGGGGCTTTTTTCCCCACCATTTCTGTAGAGAACCACTGAGATACTATTAGATATTTTGGAAGCATTTTCAAAACAAGGGAACATAGCTGTCTCTCTGAGGACAGTTTCCAAGAAGCACACACTATCCAAATGCCTTGTGTTACCTGGTTTGTGCCACTCCACTACTTGCTTCAGAAAGGACAGTAATCAACACATAGTTTCAGATATTTTTCCATTATGAATTGTGTATTTAACTCATTTGACCCATTTCCCCAGTGATGCTGAATCCCTAATGAATAGCTAAATGACTGAAACATTTTATAGATGAGAATCAATCAAGTCTTAGAGCCTGATCAGCAGCTGCTCTGAAACTCCTTTTGTGTTATTTAGGCTAATGCTTAAATTTTGGTGAAATTTGACATTTTTTTGCATGAACCTGGTTTATCTTATACACACTCTGTAGCTGGTTCATCCTTGTCATTCATTATTGTTGAAATAGATTCCAAAAGTGTCAGTTTTGGGAAAATTACAAAAAACAGCTTGGGTCTCATTTCAGCCATGAGAAAGGATAGAGGGAACACTTAGACTTCGGGTCCCCTGGACATGGGCTCTGTTTTGGGGCTTTCCACTTCTCACCTGTGTGAGTGAGTTTGGCTGGGTCCCTTATGTCCACTGAGACCCAGTTTCCCCCACCTGTTAAATAGAGAAAATGCTGTGTAGTGCTGTGTAAAGCCCGTGTGAGGATTAGATAACATCAACTATGTCAGGAGATCAGATCCATGTAAGGCACATAACTAGGGCTTGATAATTGATAGATGCCAGCAAAAGAGCTCAATTTTTGCCTTTTATTATTTTTTTATTGTACTGCTAACAAAAGATTGAGAAAAACTTTAAAACAGTTTAAAATACAATGAGGCCAGTGGGGCATTCCCCACCCCCATTTCTGTAGAGAACCACTGAGATACTATTAGATGTTTTGGAAGCATTTTCAAAACAAGGGAACATAGCTGTCTCTCTGAGGACCGTTTCCAAGAAGCACACACTATTCAAATGCCTTGTGTTACCTGGTTTGTGCCACTCCACTGCTTGCTTCAGAATGCTTGCTTCAGCATGAGCTCATTGTAAAACATGTAAACAACCTAGAAGTATATAAAATAAAAAGGAATGTTTCCTTCCCTACCGCCTCACCTTGCTCTCAGATAACCTTAAGCAAGAATGTTCTTCTTGGCATATTTTTACTTGTGCAAATGTGTATACACACATCAGAAAATCATTCACATATATGTGATATGGACATGTTTGCAAAGTCAGATCCTATAGATAAATATAGACATTGCCTCATTGCTTTCAAATAATTATTCAAATAATTTGAAGGAAGGTGGCAATTGACTTTTTGGTCATTGAAATATATTTTACATACATACAATTCATTCATTTAAAATGAACAATTCAGTTGATTTTAATATGCTCATGGACTTGTACAACCATCACCACAATCAGTTATAGGACATTTTCATCATGTTCAAAGAAGAAACTCCCTATTCTTTAGCTATCACACTCTCAGTCTCTCTTCCTCCAGGCCTATGCAACCATTAATTCACTTTCTGTCTCTATTTGTCTATTTGGACATTTCATATGAATTGACTCATGTGATAAACAGTCTTCTGTTACTTAGCATCGTGTTTTCAAGTTCATCCATGTTAAGGCATGTATCAGTATTTAATCCCTTTTAATGGTGGACTAATATTCCACTGTATGGATATACCAAATTTTGTTTATCCATTCATCAGTTGATGGACATTTGGGTTATTTCCAACTTTTGACTATTACAAATAAATGATGCCATAAACATTCATGTACAGCTTTTTGTGTCAAAATATGTTTTTATTTCTATTGGGCATAAACCTAGGAATAGAATTTCTGGGTCACATGGTAACTAAGTTTTACTTTTTTTTTAGGAACTGTGAGACTGTTTTCCAAAGTGGCTGCCCATTTTACATTCCTACCAGCAGTGTATGAGTGTTCTGATTTTTAACATCCTTACCAATATTTGTTAACTATTTGATAGAAACCATCCTAATGAGTGTGGAATGGTATGTTGTTGTGGATTTGCTTTGCTGAGCATGTTCTCAGATGCTTGTTGGCCATTTGTATTCAAGGACCATTTGTTTCCTTTCCGTGAATTATCTCTTGACATTCTTTGCCTTTTTTCTGATGGGTTGTTAGCCTTTGGAAAAATGCCTATTCTGATTCTTTGCCTATTTTAAAATTAGGATTTTTTTTCTTACTGAGTTGTAAGAGTTCTCTATTTCTAAGTACTTTATCAGCTAAATGATTTGCAAAAATTTTCTCCCATTTTGTGTGTATTGATGGTATCTTTTGAGACAAAGGTTTTTAATTTTGATAAAGTCCAATTTATCTATCTTTTTCTTTTGTTGCTTGTATTTTGGTGTGATATCTAAGAAACCATTGCCCACACAAGGTCATAAAGATTTACCCCTAGATTTTCTTCTAAGAGTTTTATAATTTTGGTTCTTACATATAGGTCTTTGATCCATTTTGTGTTAATTTTTATATGTGATGTAAGGTAGAAGTCCAACTTCATTTTTTTGTATGTTGCTATCTGGTTGTACCAGCATCATTTCTTGAGGCAATGACTTTTGGATTTTTTTTCCAAACACTGAATTCTCTCATTAGCCCAAATGGTCTTTCAATTGTTTTTTTGTTTTTCATGTTATCAAATGACCCTGGTTTCAATGACATCTGGTTTCACTGTCAGTCTAAACCCAATTGCTTTATTTTTTAAAACATTATTTTTGAATGGGTAATATAATATCTACAAATTTTACAAGAGAAAAAGGATATATAGGATGTACAGAGCTCCCACTCACTATTGTTCCTCCTTTCTATTTTGTGATATTTTATGCAGATTCAAAGTATATCCATACATTCTTTCTCATTTTTTCATAAATTGTAGCCTAGTATATAGACTCTTCCATATCATGCTTCTTTAACTTAAACAATATATCCTAGAAATCTTTCTGTAATAGTGCTCCAAAGGTCTCTCTCATTCTTTTGACTGGACACATAGGATTCCATTGCATGAATGAACCAGGGTTCTTTTAACCAGGCCCTTGTTAGTGGATATGGGGCAACTTTCAGTCTTTTGTTGTTACAAGTCAGGCTACAACTATTTTTTTGGTATACATATAAATTTGTATGTGTAGATGTATATATTATCTTTAGAATACATCCCTTTAAGGGGAATATCTGAATCAAAAGATATATATCTTAAATTTTTTGACAAATAACACCAGATTGCTCTGCAGATGTTTTATCAATTTGTATGCCTCTATCTATGCATGAGTGCCTATTCCCTACATCCTCATTAACATAGAGTGTTATCACATTTTTTGATTTAGTATCTCAGTTTCAGTTTGCATTGATCTTATTATGAGTTAGGCTAAACATCTTTTCTTACATTCAAGGATCAGTTATGTTTCCTTTCTGTGAATTATCTCTTCACATTCTTTGTCTTTTTTCTGTTGGGCTGTTAGTCTTTTTCTTATTGATTTGTGGAAGCTCTGTATAGATTAAATATATGAGTTGAAAATGCTTTTCCCCACATGTACTTTAACTTCTGATGTTATTTGCCTTTTTTAAAAAAAAAAACACACAAAATCATTTTTATTCTTATAAAATAATTATTTGTTCTGTGTCTTTGGGTATTGAGTCATGCTTAGAAAGGCCTTCTTTATTCCAGGTTTATATGAAATTTCAAGTTTGTGATTTTATTTATTACACTAATGTATTTGATCCATCTGGAGTTTATTCTAGGATAAGGGTAGGCAGGAATGCAGCCATTCCTCCAGATGATGATTGATTTACCCAACAACTTAGAATAAGCCCTCTTCCCTGCTGATTTGAAAAAGCCCTTTATCATATACTACATTCCCCTCAGTCTGTTCTTAGATTTATATTCTATTTTTGGCTATTTTTTATATTTCAGTATAAACTTTGTAATCAGTTTGTCTAGTTTTCAAAAGTTATGTTGGCATTTTTATTGATGTATCATTAAATTTATGGATTAGTTAGGGAGAGTTGATGTTTTATGATGAGTCTGCCTTTAGTATCCAACAGGGGCAAGAGGTATGGTGAGAAGAGCGTTAGATATGTGTAGAAATCTTCCCAGACCTAAAACTCTCAACTTATCCCAAGACTAGTCATCATGAACTCTCAGTGATGACTGAGTTCCCTTTACTGCACGTAGCACGCACCCTGTGAATACCTGTCTTGTGTTACCTCACTTTGGTTCTTCCCTATTCGTTACTAAAAAGATGTGTTGGCAGAACACAGCTACTTGGTTGAATACCTCCAATTCCCATTCCTTTGTGTAGCTAGGTAGTTTCAGTCCAAATATGAAGGCCTGAGAACCAGAAGAGCTAGTGGTATAAGTTCCAGGTCAAGTGCAGGAGAAGACCAATGTCTCAAAAAGAGTCAGGGAGAAAAAGCAAATTCTCCCTTATCCCACCTTTTGTTCTATTTAGTTTTAGATGAGGTATGGATTAGATGAGACTTATCCACACTGGGGAGGGGATTCTGCTTTACTCATTCTGCAGATTCAAGTGTTTCTCTCATGCAGGAATGTCCTCACAGAAACACCCAGAATAATGCTTGACCAAATAGTTGGGCACTTCATGGCCCAGTCAAGTTGATATATAAAATTAGCCATCACAAGCCGGGCTCGGTGGCTCAACCTGTAATCCCGCGCCTTTGGGAGGCTAAGGTGAGTGGATTGCCTGAGGCAGTGGGTTCGAGACCCGCCTGGGCAAGCGAGACCTCATCTCTACAATAAATCAAAAAAATTAGCCGGGCATGGTAGCGTGCACCTGTAGTTCCAGCTACTTTGGAAGGCTGAGGCGGAAGGTTCACCGGAGCCCAGCAGGTCGAGGCTGC
>CAUYQG010096959.1:0-14549 GCA_963574415.1 Tarsius wallacei
GAGTGGATTGCCTGAGCCCGCGGGTTCGAGACCCGCCTGGGCAAGCGAGACCTCATCTCTACAATAAAATCAAAAAATGAGCCGGGCGTGGTAGCGCGCGCCTGTAATTCCGGCTACTCGGAAGGCTGAGGCGGAAGGATCGCCGGAGCCCGGCGGGTAGAGGATGCGGTGGCCGGGAGCGGCCACTGCACTCCAGTCTGGGCGACAGAGTGAGACTCCAACTAAAAAAAAAAAAAAACTTCTAGAATGTTCATTTTTCATAGAAATAAACTCCCTCCTATGTTCCATTAATTAATTACATTTCCACACTATTTTGGGATTCATTTTCTTAAAATATGGCTAAAATCATACTCTGCTACTCAAGATTTCTCGATGGCTTCCTATTGCTAGCATAAAATATTCTAATTGCCATCACTGATATCAGCTTTCTTTTATTGAGAATGTTCTGTGTGCCAAGAGCTATGGCGAACACTTTGTGCAATCTATCTCACTTTATCTTTACACATGTTAACATTTATATGTTGTTTTCATTATTTTACAAATGAGAAACTGCGACATATAGACGTTTTTCTAGATTGACCCAAGTCATATGACATGACGAACTTGAATTCAAATAAAGTTTTTGCTCTGCTTCTTCCAGAATGAACTTCAAATTTTTTCTTCTGGCATCGATATTTTAGACATTGTATTCAAATTCCCTGGGTTTCATATAACTCTCCATCACTGATGTTTCTTCAGCTTTAGTTCTTCCTCAATCTGTCCTTTTCCCTCCTACTGAATGAAACTGAACATTTTTCTGAACAATGATGCCATTATGTGCGTATTGTTTGTCAGGGATTATTTTCCACAGTTGTTTAATTACTTAACTAATCTGTCTTAAAAGGTTAAAATATTTTCCGATGGCAAGATCAGTGTCTGGCTCAAATGTAACTGCTTTACAGAGACTGGCACTGCAAAAATTTAGAGGGCATAAAGCTACTAAGAGCAAATTCCAGTATTTCCTTTTTTTTTTATCTGTTATCTCCCTCTCTCTCTCTTGTTCTTTATGCCTTTTCTCATTATCATTATTCTTATTGTGAGCGATGCAAGAGACTCAGTCCATTTAGAGAAATTTTCAAAGTTTGGCTATAGCTTATTCACTCACTTTAATCTTCACAGATGAATTTTATATTCCATAAATATTTTACATCCATATTTGAAATTGGAACAAAAGAATTGGAAGAAAAATGTTCATGTCATTTTATTGTTTTCCTCTTTCTGTTCAAGACAAAAGCAAAACCACATGAAATATTGGACATGGGAAGTAAATTAACTATGTTAATATAGGTTGTAAAAGTCTAAAATCATTTGTAACACAGGCTGAGATTGTGAGGAAGGCAGGCACTATTTCACTGAAGCCATTTAACCTATAGACTACTTGCTTCTTTCTTTGCCTAGTGATGTTGCTGGGAGTGTAGTGCTGAATGATGATGAAGTGATACTAAAAACAAACCTCTGTCAGGTTCCCGATAGGAAAACATGCTTTAGTCACAAGTAATAAAGTAAACACAGAAGCTGCAAAAATCCATCACCAGAGGAAAACAATAATTTAAATGAGTGATAAAAAAGGCACTTCATCTACGCATGATAAGAAACCACTGAACAAAACAAATTATACAGCACATCAGAATGGCTCACTGCCCAAAGAAATTGCAAACAGCTTATGATGAGAGAGAAGAGAAAACCACAGAGATTCAGAAATAAAAAAGCGTCTCATAAAAAGAATACCAATGTTCTGTCCCTGAAAACCCCACCCTGAATACTCTGTTCAGTTGCAGGAAATGTATGCAAAGAATACAAGACTTCTAGTAATGAATACCTTTGACGGTGTTTGGATAAGGGAACAATACCATCAAGGAGGCCTAATTGGTCACACACAAACATGTGTAGCAATGCACCACCTACATTAAACCCATGTCTCCAAGTTACTGTTTCCTTCAAGGGAAGTCCAAATAGATGGAAAATATAAGGCATGACTTTTACTATTTAGAGTAATATGTATTATTGATACTTGTGGATTTTTTTGTACATGTTTCATGCCTGAAATATTGTAAGACTGGTTTTCATTATGGAAATCGAAAAACAGAAGAATTTAGTCATTTTCTATACTATAGGGTAAGTCACTATTTGTCCCCAGACAAAACTTAGTTCTCATAAACCCCTCAGATATTAACTGTTATAACAGCATACTTTTATCTTTTTAATTTTGTTACTCTGCTTTTATGTTTTGTTTTTGTTTTTGTTTTTGTTTTTTGAGTTGGAGTCTAACTCTGTCGCCCAGGCTGGAGTGCAGTGGCACACTCATGACCACCCCAGCATTGACCTGCTGGGTACCAGTGACCCTTCTGCCTCAGCCTTCCAAGTAGCCGGAACTACAGGCGCGTGCTACCATGCCCAGTTAATTTTTTATTTTATTGTAGAGATGAAGTCTTGTCAAATTGCCCGGGCTGGTCTCCACCCTGGGGTCCACGCAATCCACTCACCTTGGCATCCCAAAGTGCTGAGATTACAGGCTGAGCCACCAAGCCCAGCCGGTTTTATATTTTCAATAATATTTATTGTTGGATTCTTACTATATTAGTGTTTATAATATGGATAGAAGTTTAGAAACTGAAAAGCTTTTGTAAAATCATATATTAAAATCAATTTTAAAGCTTAATGAATAATAATCTAGAGTACTGTAGGTGGTAATTCATGTCTATGAAGCAACTCACCAAAGATGATTGATGAACATGAAAAATAATGATAACCAATTGAAGGACAAAATCCTGAGAAACTTTTATAATTTATTACTACAGAGTAAAATAATGAGAAAAAGTTGTGAGGAAAGAAATAGATGACTCAAAAGAATTATCTCAGAAATAAAAGTGAAACAAACAAAACATGGAAAAGGGAAATTTAAAAGTCACATGGGTCAAAAAAAAATAAAGAAACTTTGGAAACTGAAAGACAATTTAAGTGGCCAGAGTATCAACAAAATAAATGATGTTATAGCAAGAAAAGTTTGTGAAAGAATCCTTAGTAATATTTTGATGAAAACACACAAAAAGAGAACAGATCAAAATGCCACAATAAATATAAAAGCATAACTCCCACGCTTGAGTCTCTGGTTTCAAAAGTGCGTAAGTATTTTAAATTTAAAAAAAAAAAACTGTCTAAACCTGAAATACAAATAAGTAAACAAAGTAATAGCAGCAAACTAGAGAGTTTGAAAAACTCATGAACTGAGCAAGTCAGCCCACTTTCTGATGTATTCCTTAGGAGTTGGTGACAGAAAACTCTCCCCTTAAAGATGGAACAATGTTCATAACAATCTGCACTAAAAAGACAGACCACTGGCAAGATTGAGAAAGAGCACTGAGGCTTCATACCCAGAGATAAAATTTCTGATGTATAGCAGCACATCTCACCATTATCCTTGACCCTTTGAGACAGGCTACAAGGAATTAGTAAAGCATCAGAGAATAGATAATGGAAAACTCAAAAAACAGAATGGGTACACAACCCAAAATTTTTAAATATTATATTAGAGAGAAACTTAACAATCAATAATAAGAAAAAACCATTAGGACAATAATACATATTTAAAGAAACTGTAAATAAAACAAGTAGTTGTTTAAAGGAGACTATTTCCTCCATATAGCTACATTGTAACTATAAAAACAGATTATAGACTTTGGAAATAAAAACATAAAATTACCCTAATATAAATACTTTATGTGCAACTGAATAAAACTAGTAACTTAAAATATTTAAACTTCGGTTTCTAAAAAAGATGGGAAAAAATTAGTGATTAACATAACCAAAGAGAAAAATTAAGGTTTACAGAAATTTCATCTGCCATGTCTGATGCAGAGAGAATAAAAGTGAGAACATAATCAAAGCTACATGAGAATATTTTAGAAACAAATACAATATTTTACAAAAGTTCTCCTAGCTTAAAGAAGGAAGATAGCAAGACAGAGGCTTTCCTTTTTAAAACTTCCAAGAGAAGAAAAATATAAATCTAGACATGAAAAACATTGCTTTAAAAATCCTAAATTAGCCCGGCTCGGTGGCTCAGCCTGTAATCCGGTGCTTTGGGAGGCTGAGGTGAGTGGTTTGCCTGAGCCCGCGGGTTCGAGACCTGCCTGGGCAACTTGGCGAGACCTCATCTCTACCATAAATCAAAAACTAACCGGGTGTGGTAGCGCACGCCTGTAGTTCGGAAGGCTGAGGTGAAAGGATCACCAGAGCCCAGCAGGTCGCGGCTGCGGTGGCCGGGAGTGGCCACTGCACTCCAGTCTGGGCGACAGAGTGAGACTCCAACTCAAAAAAAAAAAATCCTAAGTTAAATAACTAGGTAACATAGAAGAATAGATATAAAATAAAATTTAAAATAATGAATCTGAACTGTTTTCTAGGATTTGAGCTGATTGATAAACAAGATTCAAGAGATGTTAAGAGATAAGGAGAATAGAATGAGAAACTCTAAAGAAAGTTTTTTAGGATTCCAAAGGAGAAAAGAATGGCTGAGGTAAAACAATTATTTATAGAAATAATAACAGAAATTTTTGCCTAATTGAAGAAAAACATATTCTTAGATTTGAATGGAAATCACATAAGGAGGATAGATAAACAAATACAACTACAGAAAACAAAGATAATGATAGTCTTCAAATAGCTGAAGGAAACAGACAGATATTTACAAATAAATACAAATCTACAGAGAAAGTAGATTTTTTTTCATACAAAGTGTTTTAAGTATTTGGCACACAGTACATGCTTACCAATGTTATTATTGGTTTATTATTTAAAAGATGTGAGGCATAATTCAGGGTTAGGTACATATATGGTCATTGTACAGGTAAAGTTTGGGTTTCCTTTTGGTCCACACTTCACCTGGTTTGAGATCAGGTCTCCTTATTGATGTTTTGTGCTTCCCGCCCACCTCCGGCAGTGTCCCACGACTGCCAATACCTTTCTTACGATATTATGATAAATGTTCAGGGTCTGATTATAAGTGAGTACATGTGGTAAAAGTAGATGTTTAATATACAGGTTGATTAATAAGAATCTTTACAATTGAGTAGTTTGTTATTGCAACACACACACAAAGAGTTAGAGAAAGGCGGAAAGACAAGTGAAAGAGAGAGAGAGAGAGACAGACTCTAAATCTCCATCAGGGAATTCAATTAGTAAACATTTATATATGTGTGTAATCTCACTAACTACAGCTGAAATATGAATAATCTGGAACTAGAGGTATCAACATGAATAAAAATAATTTTTTATACAGAAGAATAGCTATGTATAAATGAAAATAAGGTGATTATCTACAAGTATATGAGCTTAAGCTTGGATATTTAAGAACACCCAAGTTAGTTTAATGAAGCTTCAAACTATGTAAGTGTGTGTTCTCTAAAGAAGGGGTGGGGTTATATAAAAAGGTCAGCCAAAACAAAAGTGCTATTCTGTTTTTCTCCATCATAGCCCAGGAATATTCACAAGTTGTTGGTCAACCTAACAGATTCCACCCTACAGTGCCAGCAGAGGCATCTGGATTGCAGCACTCTGTGGCCTCAGACATTAAGGTTACTCAACCAACATTCCTTCTCAATTGCTTTTAATTTGAAGGAGAAATAGAGAGAGAGAGAGCGAGAGAGAAAGAGAGAGAGAGAGAAAGAGAGAGAGAGAAGACCAAGATGAGATGGGACTAAATATTAAAGTTTCCATTGTCA
Source organism: Tarsius wallacei (assembly GCA_963574415.1). Lineage (NCBI taxonomy): Eukaryota > Metazoa > Chordata > Mammalia > Primates > Tarsiidae > Tarsius > Tarsius wallacei. Next base: position 5,760 of record CAUYQG010096959.1, read on the forward strand.
TTATTATTCATCTTTTCTGAGTGTTACAGGCATGCGTGCTTGCTTAGAAGAAAAAGTTGCATAATGGATGGTGATAGGCCAGTGGAGAGAAAAGTCTTGGAGGTACAGCATAAGTATTGAAGGAAAGACCATGCTTCCTCTGAAATTTGCAAAGCAGGCAGAAAAAAAAATAAGAAATAGAAAATATTATTGATGTTGGAGCACACTGTTGAGAAAGTTATACACCAAATCCATTGCATTTTCTGAAAGTGAAGTAGGGAAATGATTAGTCATTTTGAGAAACAAAGAAAAGGATTATGAGAAAAGCAGTAATGTTTTTTAAAAGCTATGTAAGAACTTGGAAGAAAGAACTGATCAGAGACAAATACAAAAACAGTGGAGGGATGCTAAAGATCCAAATGAGGGTAGGGCTGAGCCATTTTAATGGCGCAATTATCATGGCATAATTTACTTCCAAAAAGTAGGTGCTAGTTTTAGTCCTATATTGGATGCATGTAGGGTAAAGGAGAAAAAGAAGAATATGAGAAATGAAGAAGTTAGGTAGAAAGTGGTTGACATGCCAAATTACAGAAATTCTCCTGGGTATGAAAAGTAAAATTAAATAAACTATGTGACTATGTGAAAACAAAAATGTCAAGGAAATGAACATCCTGATGCAATCAAAATGATCAAATGAAGAACTGAGAAAGGTACAAAAACAGGAGACAATGATTAAAAATTAGTTTAAAACACACAATTAATCTCTATCTCACTGTTGTGTGTTGTTTTCAGCACCTATTAATACTTGGCGTGTTCTTTTTTGTTGAGGACTGGTGTCTTGTCTGTCTCATTCATTGCTGTATTCCTAACACCTAGAGTGGTTACCGGCATATCTTGAGTATTCAGTAACTATTTTTGAGTATCTGATTTCATAGGTGGTATATGCTTTGGTGTGGGTAATGAATTAGATAAGCTATTTCACAAAAATAAGGAGACTTCACCTGAAAGAACTGTATGGACAACACTAAAAGCAGTTGAATCAAGTGTTTTATTCTCAAAGATGTAATATTGTTAGTTGGTTAATAGCCAGTTGGAGACCCAAACTTCACCTGCACCCAACCTACTTGTGTAGCTAATCCTGACTTGTACCTTACATCCCTATTTTAAAAAAAAGAAAAAAATAGGCCTCTAAAATAAATTTAAAACAATGAATTTGTCCATGACTTCACAATACATTAGCAGCTGTAAATTATACAATAAATTTAATCATTGTAAGCCTTCATTTTCTCATTCACTGAAAAGGAATTATACTTTTATCATAACATTTTTTGCAAGTACAAAATTAGACAATAATGCCCCTATACCTTGTGTCTCACATGCAGGGAATGTTCATATGTTAGGTATTTTTAAAAGCTCCCCAAATTACTGTCTTGGAATTTATATTCCCTTTATGCAATAGCATTATTTTACCAACATATTAAGGATCCCAAGTAAGTTTCATAATTGCTTGCTTTAAAAGTCAAACAACTGCATCTACTGAAGAAGATTCATAATGTATTTCTTAATATTTTCATCAAGAAAAAAATATTTATGGTAATAAACTTGATGAGCCTAACTAATTTTTGCATTGTATATAAATATGAATTTCACATTATAGACCCAGTAAGGCCCTGACACTGTCTATGTAAATGTTTAGTCATACAACACTTCTGAAGAAATAACTGTGTCTTTTAATTTTAATGTCCCTTATTGCTCATGGGACATGATACAGTTTTACTGACTTTTCCAACATTCTCATAGCTATTGTAAGCAAAGAGGTAGTGACTACTGAAACCACCTTCTATAAGGGATGTTGTATTGGAAAAACAAGTGGTAATCTGGACAGGGTAATATATGAGCATAAAACTTTGATGACTGAATGTAATTTTTCATCTTAAGTTCCTCCTTTAAATATTTATAAACTGTCCTGACTCTAACAAGCAAAAGAATTTAAAACAACACCTGAAGCATGTTTAACTTGTATTCTGCCTTCTGTTTGACTAATCAAAAATGATGTATGTATTTCAACAACTTCATGTGAAACAAACATATGTGTATATTGGCAAATACTTCATAAGGGCTCTTTCAGAATGTGAATCAAAGCATCATTCAAGATAAATAGAAATTTACAAATCTTTCCACCACAGGCATTGGAAATTCACTTGTTTCTTTGACAGCCTTACTTCCCTGCTGGAAACCCCACTGCTAAGTGAAAAGTTCATACCTGTAAAAACATGTATTCACAGATGGAAAAACATGCCAACTGACAAGAAAACATGTTTATATAAAAACAAACAATTTGAAAATAAATAAGTAGATGTTGTACATAAAAGTAATATATACTATAGGATTATTAATCTCAAAAAGGAAAATAGTAGTCAGGAAAGATATAAGAAACAATCTTTTTTTGATGGTGCATTATTTTGCTGCCCTATTTTCATCACCAACTTGTCACTCTTTCTGGGTCTGATGTTTTTTCTGCACTTAATTTCCATTTAATACATTTAGAGCAAAATAAAAGCTAATCAATCACAAGAGCATCTTGAAACACATGGAAATACTTCATGTGCACAAGAGATGCAAGAGTCAAAAGTGATAGTATATTTTCATCTTTTTTACTTAGTATACATACAAAAAGCAAACCATTTGGGGTTCAGTCAAACATGGAACATAATTCAAAAATGTCCATAATTTTTCTAAGAACTTTTTTGTCAAGGAAATTATTAAGTCTATCATTGCCTGAAATTAAAGTGTCAATGTATCACTTTTTACAGAATATTAATTTATTGTGCCTTTAACTGAAAAAGTCATCATACTGGAACAAAAGGAGAAGCTGCCAAAAATATTATATACATCTTAAAGAGCTAATATGGCAAATAGTTATTAACTGAACAGGCATTATGCTAGATAGGTCTATTTTCTCCGCAATTTTTTTCTAACTTACTCTAATTTGAAAGTAAAAATAGAGACATTAATAACATACTTGCAATATTTTCAAATGAGTGTCGAATTTAAAATACTGAAGTCACTTAAGATAGAATGCAGTAACTTTTTTTTTTTTTTTTTTTTAGTTGGAGTCTCACTCTGTCGCCCAGACTGGAGTGCAGTGGCCGCTCTCGGCCACCGCAGCCTTGACCTGCTGGGCTCCGGGGATCCTTCCGCCTCAGCCTTCCAAGTAACTGGAACTACAGGTGCGTGCTACCACACCCGGCTAATTTTTTGATTTATTGTAGAGATGAGGTCTCACCGAGTTGCCCAGGCGGGTCTTGAAAGTAACTTTTTTAAAAACAGAAATACACAGAGACACAATTCCTATTTTAGCAGTCTTTTCATTATGGAAAAGCAAGTTTTCTCATAAAGATTATCATATCTGCAAGCAACAAAACTGTAGAAGTCGAGGATATCCTGGCTTTTACTAAGAACTTAGTAGTGAAAAAGACTCAATGTTAAATTGACAATTGCTAGACAAAGTGCAACTGCTTTTGTTCAATGTGTTGTTTTCTCCTCCTGTAGAGTGATGTCCTTAGTCATAATAGCTGTGAAGCAAGGAATCAGTTTTTCTTCATCAGTTTATAATCAAGAAAACCAAGAAGACTAAAGATTTTACCAGTTCAGCCTTAAGATGATATGCACAGTGTTGCTAGAGGCAGGACATAATATAGTCTAATGACTTGTAAGATGAGTATGTCGTTTTTGCTTTGGTTCAAAATATTTTCTGGGTTTTTTTAGACAGTACTGGCATTTATTTTATTTTATTTTTGAGAAAGCAGGATTTATTGAGAGGACAGAAAAGCTCCCACAGTGGCAGGGGACCCGAAGGGGGTGCCCCAAAATACTTTCAACATTACTAAAGCACAAAATCTACAAGTCAAATTAATTGTGCTGTCTTCACCTCACATTTATTAACACCAAATTAAGTTTCACACTCATCACCCAGAATAATTGAGAAATAATACCAAATTCCATTATTTCCCCCACTGTAGTTCTTGAAACTGCCCTTTCCATATTTCCTAGTTAATAAATGACTGTAGTGTTCATTTCAAAGAATTCATGTGAAATGAAGATTCTCACAGCATATCTCAGATTTTCCTCAGTGTTGAAAGTTGATGCTTACAGACACCTGTACATTTCACAGCCAATGGTTTCAAGAGATGTATCCAATAATTAGTTATGCAACAAGTATGGTCTTAGATCTTAAATATTACATGAATTCGCATCATAAAAATCCAGAGGCATGCCATCAATCTCTGGATTGTAGTCACTTAAATAAAAAATCAAATATAGATGTATCACTTCATAGCAAATTCTAATATGAACAAAATGTAAGGTTTTAAACTCCTCTACTCAGAATATTCCTTTTCTATTGACTTAAAAGGGAGTTAATGAAGGAGAAATTTTGCTGAGCGTCTGTATTCCAAATGTTCTCATAGAAACTTGTTTAGGTTACGATTTTGTAAACACAAATACAGGGTGAGACATAATGACAAATCTACAATAAAGCATATGTTAAATAATGAAAGGAAAATATATTCAATTAATACACAAATATCATTTTGTATTTTATAATATTATTTAGAAAACACATGAAGATAGCATAATAATAATAAATCAAATAAAACAGCTTCATAAAATTAGAATTTAAAAATTATAACAAACATACATAAAATAAGACTTCAAACAGTCTTTGCCTTTAATATTTGAAAAGCATTTAACATTATTATTATTATTACTATTAGAGACAGAGTCTTGCTCTGGTGTCCAGTAAAGAGTTAACAGAAATCTTTAACTCTTGGGCTCAAGTGAGCCTCCTGAACAGTAGCTGGGACTACAAGTGTGTACTGCTATATCCAACTAATTTTTTAAAATGTTTTTTCAAGTCAGAGCCTCACTATGCCCAGGCTGGTCTCAAACTCTTGGCCTCAAGTGATCATCCCGCCTTACATCCCAAGGCTCTGGGATTACAGGCGTGAGCCATTGCATTCTGTTTGAAAAACACTTACTAACTCATTTTAAATAATATGTTTGCCTACGGGCTAAGAAATTTACCTTTAAAATAGGAAATGTGGAAAAAGGGCAGCAGGAAAGGTAGCCCTTAGAAAGGAGTTTTTCAACATATCAATAGTAAATTCCAAAAATGGGCTCGATTATATTCACATCATAATCATCACAATATTAATATTGTAGTATGTTTATGATACTGTGTTTTGTAAATCTATCTCTCCATCTTGACACTACATTTAACACTGATTTGAGGATCAAGCCAATGTTTTTCACTTGCTTGTTTGATGATCTTTTGTTCCCCTCAATGTGTTACAAAATGTTGAAGCGCAAGAATTATCCTCTGTATTAAGTTATAAAACTAGACGTTCCTGTTCTTTGTGCTTTGTTATTGACTGAATGTCTGTGTCTCCTCCCCCACAAATCCCTACGTTATAGCTGGAACCTCCACTGTAATGGTATTTGGTGGTGTTGCCTTTGGGAGCTAATCAGGATTAGACAAGATCACGAGAATGGGGCCTTCAAGATGGGATTAGAATCCTTATAAGAAGAGAGGAAGAGACTGGCGCTCCCTTCTTTTTCCCCATGTGAGCATACAATGAGAAGGCAATATATATCTATGCAAGCCATAAAAGGACCTTCACCAAGAACCTTGATCTAGTATTCCCCAGCCTCCAGGAGTGTGTGAAATTAATGTTGTTTAAGCCACCTGGTTCATGATATTTTGTTATAGTAGCTTAACCTGACTAGAACCTGACTGATCTATACACCTGAAAATCATCAATTTTTTAATCATTGTGATTTTATTCAAATGATGTCATTTCATGTACTCAACTATACTCCCTTGATAAGAATTCTGACCCTACTCTTGAAGAAAAAAAATAATGTCAAAACAAAATGTGGTCATTTTTTTGTCTTTTAATTGCATAATCATTTACCGGTAAGGCTGAATACTTTGGAGGACACCAAAAATATTTTTACTAATTTGTATCTAATAACTCTTAATTTATATATAATTTTCCTGGGATGCTATTTTGTATATGCACACTTATATGTTCAAAAGATAGGAGTCCAGCTATTATTATTGATATATCTTAATTGATTAATTTCAGCTTAATGTAGTAGTAATAGTTTATAAACCTAAAACAGGCCTTTTTGAATTTCTATGTATACATTTTTATTAATGTTAAATTAGGCACAACTTGATTAACTTTACTACTTGCTTAGATGATGATCCTTATATTTAGTGCTTTATCATGGTCTCTCACCTTGTCTCTCTGGTCACCCATAGAACTCAGTTGGATGCAGGAAAATTAAACACCTCATATAGGAAATATAATACATTTGTGACATAAAACAAACAATATTCACTAAGTTTTAAGAGACATGAGGTCTTTAAGAGTAAACTTTTCAGGTTTTATCCCTAGTATAATTCAGAGTGACAAGTAAATACTAGGTTCTTAGTATATTTCCTGAAATGATTAATTAGGAAAAAGTACCAGACAAGTACCAGAGACTCTACAAGGTGTGAAACATTAAAAACAGAGTATACATGGCCAGACTCGGTGGCTCAGCCTGTAATCCCAGCACTTTGGGAGACTGAGGCAAGTGGATTGCCTGAGCCCGCGGGTTCGAGGCCCACTGGGCAAGTTGGTATAGATCTCATCTCTACAATACATCAAAAATTAGCCGGGTATGGTAGCGCGCACCTATAGTTCTGGCTACTTGGAAGGCTGAGGCGGAAGGATCTTCAACACAGCAGGTTGAAGCTACAGTGGCCAGGAACATGCCACTGTACTCTAGCCTGGATGACAGAGTGAGACTCCAACTGAAAAACAAAAAAAATAGAGTATACAGAAGGCTCATCGCTGAAAGTAAGTATAAACTTACAGATACAGAGAACTAATCAAATTAATTAGTAATGAGAATAAAATATAGATATATATAATTTATTTGAATACACACAGGTGAGTATTTTAAAACACCAAAATAGTAGACCTAAAAATATCCTACTAATAAAAGTCAGAGTTTTTATTTATAAATTTTGGATATTCAATGTAGTATGTTTGTGGTACTCTTTACTCTGTGGATTTGTGAAAATCACAGAGCAGTGGTATTGTTCCTGGACTAGCCTAGTGATTGAATAGGTTTGTCCCAATGCCCATTTGTGTGGTTAAAGCTTATTTTGAATTATCTACCAAGGTTCTTTCCTAATAACAAAATTTGAGTGATAATCTTGAATTCCTACATGAATAAGAGAGACTTATTATCCCTTACCTTAGAATTAGGTTAGGGAGAGACAGGGTGAGCTGGACTGGCAAACTAAAGACTTTTAAAAACATGCTCCTTTGTGCAAATAAAAGAAAACACGATAAAGAAATTGTCAAAATAAATTTTTTGGCAACTCTTGAAGTTAATGAAAAGTTTCAACAATCCGAGATACATTTTTTTTTAATGGCTAAATCTCAGTAGGTAAAGTACATTTTGTGGTCTTTTTAACTTGTCCCTTCAAATTGTTCTCTTGCCAGCCTTGGCAATGCCTCAAATCCCAGCAGCCCCAGCCACTGATAGAGCAGAATGGTTGTGGAGCATATATTAAAAAAAACCCTTATTATTAGAGAACTATCAGTATGTGACCTGACTGACAACTCGTAGGAAAGACTCCCTTGCAAGGCAATGTATTGTTTGACCTCACTAGGAGATTGCTCAGTGAAAAAAAAAAACTCTATGCTAAAGTGTTTATCAAAAACAACCAGCACCAATTATTTAACACTGAAGCTGCTTAAGGCAGTGACATCCACTGGACCAAAGAAGAGAGTAGTCAGCAAACTTAAATTGAAAATATGTGTAATGAGATGCTCATATAGGATTTTGATAAGCTCCAAAATATTCCTGTGTTTATGTTGTAAAATAATTGATTCAAGGAATTTAAGAAAAATCTCTGTAACTAAGCACTAAGTTAACTGAAGCAGAGACTTCAGTGGCCACACATGACAAATAATACAGACCATATACAATTAGATTAGGAAAGTCACCAAACAAACAGCAATAATAGCAAAACCTGGAAAGAAAACATATCTGTTTTCTAAAGTCCAACATTAGATTATTACAAAAGTTATTTTTATTTCTATTTTTATTTTTTAGTAGTGGCACACTCATGGCTACTGCAGCCTTGACCTGTTGAGTTCAGACAGCCCATATGCCTCAGCCTTCCAAGTAGCTGGAACTACAGGCACCCGCCAATGCACTCAGCTCATTTTTTAATTTATTCTGGAAAACAATGTCTCACCATGCTGCCCAGGCTGGGTCTTGAACCCCTGGACTCAGGCAATCTTCTTGCCTACATCTCCCAAAGTTTTTGGATTACTGGTGCAAGCCACCGCACCCAGTCTTACAAATGTTATTTATACACACACACACACACACACACACACACACACACACACACATACACAAATGAGACATGCAAAGAAGGAAAAATTATTGCTCATACATAAGAAAGAAAATAAAAAAGCCAGCTGGGCTCGGTGGCTCAGCCTGTAATCCCGCGCCTTGGGAAGCTGACGTGAGTGAATTGCCTGAGTCCGAGGGTTCGAGACCCGCCTGGGCAACTTGGTGAGACCTCATCTCTATAATAAATCAAAAAATTAGCCGGGCATGGTAGCGCGCGCCTGTAGTTCCAGCTACTTGGAAGGCTGAGCGGAAGGATCACCGCAGCCCAGCAGGTCGAGGCTGTGGTGGCCGGGAGCGGCCACTGCACTCCAGTCTGGGTGA
>CAUYQG010096966.1:0-11719 GCA_963574415.1 Tarsius wallacei
GGATGGGGGGACACTTCTTACAAACAAGGGTGCCTGAATGAGACATATTTGTGTACCTAACCCTTAAATGTCCCCCTCAATATCACAATAAAAAAAAAAAGAAGGACCTTACACAGGCGCATCAAAGAGGAAGCCTACTCACTGAGGCATCCATCACAGTGGAGAACTACTCACTTATCACAATGGAATGCTATTCACTGGGAAAGTATAAGTGTCTGGGACACTTATTAGAGAGGAAAGTCAGTATCACAATGCATAAGTCTCTGGGGCACCGATTAGACAGGAAAGTCAGTCATTGAGGCATGCATCACAGAGAAGGGCCAGGCACTGTGGCACTTATTAGGAGGAGACTCAATCACTGGGGTTCCCATCAGAGAGGAGGGAAGATCACAGGGCACCCATCACAAAGCAGACACAATCACTGCAGTATCCATCATAGAGAAGGAACAGTTACACTGGCAACCATCAGAGAGGAGGCACAGTCACTGAGAAAATTATTACAGTGGAAGGACAGTCAGACTGGCACCCCATCAGAGATGATGACCAGTCACTATGTCATCCATTAGGATTAGTTCCAACCACTGTAGCTTCCATACAGAGGATGACTAGTCAATTTAGCAACAATCAAGAGGAGAGAGAGTCACTGAGGCAGCCATTACAGAGTAGGTTCAGTCACAGGTTATTCCATCACACAGGAGTGCTAGTAATGAAGGCAACCATCCCAGAATATGCCCCACAGTATGTCCAGACATTGGGAAACCTAACTGAAGGAGGGCTAATCACTGGAGCACTGAGCACAGAGGAGGTCCAGTCACTAGGGCACCCATCATAGATGAAGCCCAGTATCTGTGGCAACAAGCAGTGAAGACAACCAGTCACACATCACAGGAAATGGCCATTCACTGGGGCATCCTTTAGAGAGGAGGTCCAGTAACTGGAGCACCCATCACAGAGAAGGGAAGACACTGTGATGCTAATCACAAAGTAGGGTGAGTCAATATGGCACAAATTACAAAGGAGGGCAGTCACAAAGGAGGCATCGCACAGGAGAGCCTGTCACTTGGGCATCCATTACAGAGGAGAGCTTGTCAGTGGTTCACCCATTATTGAGGAAAGCTAGTCAATTTTAATTACAGAGGAGACTCAGTCACTGGAGCACTTGTTATAGAGTAAGTCCAGTTATTGGGACACCCATCAGAGAAGGATGAGTCACTGGGGCACTCTTTATGGAGAAGGGACAGTCACTGGGACAACCACAGCCAAGGGTCAGTCACTGGGGCGCCCATAAAAGAGAAAGTCTAGTTTCGCTTGGATACCCATCATGAAGGAAGGCTTGACACTGGGGAACACATTATGGAGGACGTCCACTTACTGGAACTCCCATCACAAAGGAAGGTAAGTCACTAGAACACCCATTATGAGGGAGGCCCAGTCACTGGGGCACCAGTAATAGAGAAAAGATAGTCATGGGGGCACTTAATATGTAGAATACCCAGTCACTTGGGCAGCAATCTTTTAGGAATGATTGCCACTAAGGCAGCCATTACAGAGGAGGATCAGTCACTGTGTCATTTTTCACAGAGGAGGACTAATCACTGGGGCACCCATCACAAAGAAAATTCAGTTACTTGGGCAGCCGTTACAGAGGAGGATCAGTCAGTTCGTCATTTTTCACAGAGGAGGACCAATCACTGGGGCACCCATCACAGAGAAAGGTCAATCACTTGGATAACCATTTGAGAGGAGATCCAGTCACTGGTGTATCTATCACAGAGTAGAGCCCATCACTGGGACAATTATCAGAGGAGAGGACTAGTCACTGAAACACCAACTATGGAGGAGTTCCATTTACAAAAATCTTATCACAGAGGAGGAATAGTCACTGACCCACCTAATTTGGATGATGGCTAGTCATGGAAGCAACAACAAGAGAAGTGGTCTAGACAAATTAATACCTATTATTAGGTGTTAATATTATTAGGTGTTATTATTAGTCTGAGTCATCGTGATACCCATTACAAAAAAGGAGAATAACTGGGTCACTGGAGCCCCCATTATGTAGGAAGCCTAGATACTTGGCAATTCATCACAGGGAATGACTAGGCACTGGGGCACAAATTTTTGGAAGATGGCATCCATCAAAGAAAAGGTCTAGTCATTTTGGCACTCATCACAGAAAATGGCTAGTAATTGGGACACTGATCTCAAACGAGGCTCAGTCACAGATGCTACCATTGTAGAGAAGGGTTTGTCACTAGAACAATCATCACAGAGAAGGACTAGTCACTGGGGCACACATTATATATTAAGGCAAGACAATGGGGCTTAAGTTACAGAGAAGGCCCAATCACTGAAACACAAATTATAGATGAGGCCCAGTCACTGGGATACCCATCACAGAGAAGGGAAGGTCACTAGGGAACCCATTATGGATGAGGCCCAATAAATGGGTTACCATTACAGATGAGAGCCATTTACTGGAGAACCCATAATTCAAAATGGTCAGGCACTGTGGAAACCATTATGGATGAGGCCTAATCATTGAAACACATCAGATGTGAGGGCCTGAAACTGGGAGGACCAGTCACTGAAGTACCCATTATGGAGGAAAGCCAGTCACTGGGACAGTCATCACAGAGGGAGCTACTCACTGCAGCAAGCATTACAGAGAGCAAGTCACTAGGGCACATACAACAGAGGAGGGCTAAGTACTAGGGCATTTTTATGGAAAATGACCAATCACATGTGCATCAATTACAGAGGAAGGCCAGTCATTGGGACACCCATTAGGATGGGGCCAAGTCACTGGGACACCCATCACAAGGGAGGACTAGTCACTCTTGCACCCATCACAGAGGAGAGTCAGTTCCTGGGGAAGCTATCACAGATGGTTACCAGTCACTAAAGTATCCATCACAGATGAGGTCCAGTCACTGGGGCACCCATTTGATGGAGGACCAATCACTGGGGCTCCAGTCACAGAGGAAGCACAATCACTGTGGCATTCATAATAGATGATGTGTTGTCACTGAGGCACTTATCACAGAGTAGGAGCACTCTCTGCAGTAACCACCAAATAGAAGGGCTAGTCTGTGAAACTCATATCACAGAGGAGAGACAGTAACTGAGGGACCCATTACAGAGGAGGTCCAATCACCAGGCATCCATAGCAGGGGAGGGTCGGTAAAAAGGACATCCATTACAGAGGAAGGTGAGTCACTGGGACACCCATTGCAAAGGAAGTTAGTCACTAAGACATCCATCACAGTGGTGCAGTATTCACAGGGTGTCCCATCTCAGAGGAGGGTCAGTCACTAGGTTGCCCAATATAGAGGAGTGCCATTCACTGTGGTACTGATCTCAAAGGAGGACTTGTCAATTGGACACCCATAACAAAGAAGGGCCAATAACTGGAGCACTGATCACAAGAGAGACAGTCACCAAGGCATCCATCAAAGGAAAGAGTCAGTCACTGTGGCAGTCATCACAGAAGAATGCTAGTTTCTTGGGCAAACATTACAGAGGTGCACAAGTTACAGGGACACCCATTAGGTGGCTGGAAAGACACTGGATCATCCATAACAGTGCAAGACCAGTCACTGTTCCATCCATCTCCAAGGAGGATAAGTCACAAAGAAAAATTTTACAGAGAGGGTTTAGTAACTGGAACACCCATCAAGGGCAAGTCTTGTCGTTGTGGCATCCATCGTATAGAAAATCCAGTTACTGGACACACATTATGGAGGAAGGCCAATATTGAGGTTCCCATCACTTAGGATGACCATTGACTGGGGCACAAATTGTGGGGGTGAACTGGCACATATCACAGAAGTGGAACAGTCACTGAGGCACCTATTATAGAGTAGGGTGAGTTATTGTGGTACCCATCACAGAAGACAACCAGTCACTAGGTCATTCATTAGGATGAGGTATTGTTTGGGGCATGCATAATACCGAGGGCTGGTAGCCTTTGCACTCATCACAGAGGTGAGTCAATCACTGAGACATGCATAGCAGAAGAGATACAGACTCTGGGGAACCCAATTAAAGGAAGTCTAATCACTGGAGCACTGATCAGAGAGAAGAAGTTCTGTCATCGGGGCACCCATCTCACATGAGGAACAGAAACTGGGTCACTCATCACAGAGAAGTGTCATTCACTGGTTCAGTAGTCAGAGAAGATGATCAGTCATTGGGGAAACCTTCATATAGAAAGGTCAGTCACTGGAACACCCATCACAGAGGACAGGCAGTCACTGCAGCACCCATCTCTGAGCAGGACTGATCAATGTGGTACACATCACAAAGGAGGGCCAATCATACAGGAACACACACAGTGGGGAGATAATCACTGGGCACAAATCACAGAGGAGAAACAGCAACTGTTGCACCTCTTACGGGAGAGGGCAAGTCACTGGAACACCCATTAGAGAAGATGCTAATCAAAGGGGGCACAGATCATAGAAGGAAGCAAGTCGCTGGAACACCCATCACAGTGGAGGGACAGACACTCCAGCACCAATCACAGAGGAGGTCAGTCACTGAGTTTCTCTTCACAAATGAGGGCCAGTCAGTACCGAATAGAGGACAATCACCGGAAAACCAATCACAGTGGAAAACCAGTCAATGAGGCACCCAAGTCAAAGAAGAGACAATCACTGCCCTGACTAGAGAGGAGGCCCAGACACTCAGGCAGCCATCACAGAGGTGGGCCAGTCACTGGAACACACAACACAAAGGAGACTTAGTCACTTGGGCACCTATTATGAAGAAGGGCTAATCTCTAGGACATCCATCACACAGGAGGGACAGTTAGTGAAGCAACTATCACACAGGAAGGCCAGTCACTGGGGCACCCATCATAGGGGTGTTTCAGTCATTGGGACCCCAGTCTGGGGGAAGGCCAGTCACTCGGGTACCCATCACAGAAAAAGTCTAGTCACTGAAGCACCCATCATAGAGGAGAGCCAGTCATTTAGACAACAATTACAGAGGCCAAAGAATCACTGGGACATTTATCTCATACAAAAGCCAGTCACTGGGGCAACCATCACAGAGGCATTCATTTCAGAGAGGTCTAGTAACTGAGGAATAAATCACAGAGGATCATCACTGAGGCAACCATTAGAGAGAGGCACAGTCAATGGAGTGTCAAAAACAGAGGAAGTTCAGTCATTAGGACACACGTCACAGAGCAGGCCCAGTCACGGAGGCACCCATCAAAGAGACGGGCTAGGTACTGATACACTCCTCATAATGAAGGCCCAGGTGCATCCATCAAAAAGGAGAGCCAGTCAGAGGGCACGCATCATATAGGAGAGCCAATCACAGATAAAAGAAAATCGCTGGGACATTCTTTTTCTCTTTTAACTTTTTTTGTATTAAAGATGTGATGTACAATTCAGAGTTAGATATGCAAGTCTTCATCATGCAGATACCCTTGTTGATGAGGTTTGCTCCCCTTCCCCAGGCAAATTCTCACTACTGCCAATCCCACTACCCCACCTCCCTCCTGACAGTTTTCTGCTACTGCCAATTCTTTTCTTATATTTTACTATAATTTTTTAAGTTTCACATAGGATTGAGAATATGTGATACTCACTTCTTTGTTTCTGTGAAACATCACTCAGTGTTACAGATTCTAATTCCATCCAGGTTGCTGTGAAGTTCATGATATTTTTCTTCTTTATGACCGTGCAATATTTTGATATATATGAACCATATTTTTTGTTTGTTTGTTTGTTTTTGAGTTGGAGTCTCACTCTGTCACCCAGGCTGGAGTGCAGTGGCTGCTCCCGGCCACTGTAGCCTCAACCTGCTGAGCCCTGGCGATCCTTCCACCTCGGCCTTCCAAGTAGCTGGAATTACAGGTGCGTGCTACCACGCCTGGCTAATTTTTTGATTTATTGTAAAGAGGAGGTCTCGTTTGCCCAGCCAGGTCTCGAACCCACGGGCTCAGGCAATCCACTCACCTCAGCCTCTCAAGGCGTGGGATTACAGGCTGAGCCACCAAGCCTGGCTGAACCATATTTTTTAATGCAGGCATCTTTTAATGTGCAGCACTGCTTGTTCCATGTTCTTTCTACTGTGAACAATGCAGCACTAGTGTTGCATATATGGGTGAAGGTAATTATTTTAAAGAGTAATTTGAGTTCTTCTGGTTATATTCCCAGTAGGGGGATTGTGTGGTTGTTTGGAAGATATATTTTTAGATCTTTTAGGAATTGCCACTCTTTTCCACAAAGGCTGTATGAGTTTACAGTCCCACCAACAGTGTAGAAGTGTTCTCTTTTCACCGCATCCTTTCTAGCATCTGTTGTTTTTTGAGTTATTGATGATATCCATCCTGACTGGAGTTAGGTGTTATCTCAGTGTAGTTTTAATTTACATTTCTTTGATGATTAGTGAGACTGAACACTTTTTCATGTATCTGTTTGCTGCTTCTATGTTTTCTTTTGAGAACTGTCTACTCATATTTTTTACCCACTTTGTAATGAGGCTTTTTTTTTCTTTACAGTACACTTGAGTTTCTTTTAGATACTCGATGTTACCCCTTTGTCAGACATACAGTTGGCAAATATTTTTTCCCAGTATGTGGACAGTCCCCCTACTCTGTGGTCTCTTTGACTTTTCAGAAATTTGTCAGTTTGATTATGTCCCTGTTGTCTACCTTATCTTTAGGCATGGGTACTTGGGGTTTTTATTAGTAATTGGTTGTCAGTTCCAGTTTCCATGAGAGTCTCCTGCATTTGCTAAGGTTAATATAGTTTGAAGTTTTACATTTAGTCTTTGGTCCATTTAGAGTTGATTTTTGTGTATGGGAATAGGTAGGGATCTTGTTTTAATCTTCTGCATGTGGTCAGTCAGTTTTTCTAGCACTGTTTACTGAATAGATTCAGGTCTCCCCAGTGATTGATGGCGGAGGCTTTGTCAAAAATTAGTTAGTTGAGACATTGAAGTTTTGCTTCTGGACTCTCTATCCTGTTCCATTGGTCTATATGCTTTTCTTGTATTAATACCAGGGTGTTTTGATTACTGTAGCTTCATGAAAACATTTAACGTCTGGGAGTGTTATGCCTCCTGCTTTTTTGTGAATGTGCTGAGGATTGTTTTGGCAATTTCTGGTAGTTTAGGTTTCCATATGAGCTTCCTGTATTGTCATTTCCAGGTATGAAAAGTTTGATGTTGATAATTTACTGGATATTGCATTAAATCTGTAGATTGCATTGGATAGAATGGACATCTTAACAATACTTATTCTTTCAATCCTTGAGCATAGAAATTTTCCCAATTGTATAACTTTTTATTTCTTTGAGTAGTGCTTTGTAGTTTTCATCGTAAAAGTCTTTCATGTATTTGCTTAGGAATATGCAAAAGTATTTGATTTTTTCTGGCTATTGTGAAAGAAATTGTGCTTTTTTGTTGGGTTTCTGTTTGTTTATTGTTGGTGTATAGAAATGTGACTGACTTTTGCACATTTATTAAAAGACTTTACAAAAGTCCTTTATCAATGCGGGAAGGTTTTTGACATATTCCTTTGAATTTTCCAGGTATAGAATCATATCTTAGAAAGGAATAGTTTAACTTCCTCTTTTCCTATATGGATACCCCTGATCTCCTTCTCTTGTCTGATTGCCCTAGCTAGGACTTCCAAATGTATGGTGAAAAGAAGAGGTGAGAGTGGGTCTCCTTTTCTTGTTCTGGTTTTGAGAAAAAATGATCCCAATTTCAGTTGGTTTAGTAGTATGCTAGCTGTGGGTTTTCCATACATGGCTCTTATTATTTTGAAGTATGTTCCATCTAAGTTTGAGGGTATTTAAGGAGAAAGGATGATGAATTCTATCCAAAGATTTTTCCATGTCTAATGATATAATAATGTGGTTTTTGTTTTTACATCTGTTGATGTATTTAATTCTGTTTGTGGTCCTATTAATGTTCAACAATTTCTGCATCACTGGAGCATTCTTTTTGTAGAAGAGCCAGTTACTGCGGTACACATTACGAAGAAGCACTTGTCATTGAGGAATGTAGTTCAGAGGAAGTCCAATTACTGCAGCACCCATAACAGATAAAATAAATCACTTGTGGCACTCTTTATGTAGGAAGTCAATCTCTGGGGTGTATGTAATGAAGGAGAACCAGTTAGTGAAGTTTGCAATATAAAAGAGATCTAGTCACTGTGGCACCTATTACAGAGGTGACCCAGTCACTGAGGAACCCATCACAGAAGAAAGACTATCACAAAGAAACTCATCACAAGGAGGGATAGTTAATGAAGCATATCAGAAAGAAATGTCAGTCACTGTGACTCCCATTATGAAGGAGGTACAGTCACTTGTGTAGTCATCACTTTGGATGGCTAGTCATTGATACACTCATTACAGAGGACAGCCAGCTACTGGATCTCCATTTATGTAGGGGGGATATAACTTGGTCACTCATCACAAAGGTGGCCCTATCACTGGAGAAACCATCACAGAGGAGGGCTAGTTGCTGAGCCACTCATCATAGAAAATAAACAGTCACTGGGACACAAATTAGAGAGGAAGGACAATCAATTGGGTACCCATCACAGAAGAAGTACAATCCCTGTGGCAGCTGTCACAGAAGACACCCTGTCCATGCGACACCCATCACAGAGATAAGCCATTAACTTGGAAAAATTTAAGAGGATATTTAGTTACTGGGGCATCCATAACTGAGGACAGCCAGTCACTGGGGCTGGTATTACAAAGCAGGACCAGTCAATGGGTATCCATCACAGAGGAAAGCTTGTCTCTGGGACACTCATCACAAAAAAGAACTGTCAAATGGACATCAATCACAGAAAAGTAACTGTGATACCCATCATAAAGGAGAGTCAGTAACAGGGTCACTCATAACGAAGGAAGGCCAATCAGTAAAGCAGTCAGGACTGAGGAGGGTCAGTCACTAGGGAACTCATCACAGAGAAGGGTAACTGGGGCACCAATTTTGGAGAAAAACTAGTCATTGCACAAGCATCAAAGATGGGAAGCAATTACTGAGACACCCACCACAAAGTAGGACCAGTCACCAGGACACCCATCATGGAGAAAGAGAAGTCACTGTGGCAGCCATCACAGAGAGCATCATTCACTGTAGCACTCAACACAGAGGAGGGAATGTTACAAATAAAAGACTCACAGAGAATGGCTAGTCACTCAGAGAACCATCACAGTAGAGAACTTGTCACTGTGGCAACCATCAGAGAGGAGGGACAGTCATTGGGCACCATTCATGGAGGAGAGACAGTCTCTAGGATGTTCTTTTCAGAGGAGGGCCATTCACTGCAGCATCCATCACACTGGAGTGCAAGTCAGTGGGACAGCCACCACAGAAGAGTGATAGTCACTGGGGAACACATGACTAAGGAGGCCCATTAAGTTGAACAACCATCACTGAGGAGAGAAATTCACTGGGACACCCATCATAGAGAAGAACCAATCACAGGGGAATCCAACACAGAGGAGTGATCGATTCTAGGACACCAACTATGGGGGAAGCTCAATTACAGGAACATCCATCTCAGAGAAGTTCAGACACTGGGATATCTATAATAGTGGAGCACAAGCCAATGTTACACCGATTATAAAGGAGGGTCAGTCACTGGGGCACTCGTCATTGAGAAGGCACAGTCACATGAATGCCCATAATGGAGAAGGACTAGTCCCTGAAGGCACACATTACATAGGAAAATCAGTCACTGGGACAGTGATAATAGAGAAAAGTTGTCACTCTGACACCAATTACAGAAGATGATTAATCACTGGGATATTTTTCACAGAAGAAGATCAGTGACAAGATCACATACTAAAGAGAAGAACCCTATCACAGAGCAGGTCAGTCAATGGGCACCCATAAGAAAGGTGAGTCAGTCAATGGGACAGTCATCATAGAAGAGGGCTAGTGACTGGGGCACCAATCAAAAATGAGTCAATAACTGGGGCAGCTATCACAGAGACCGGCCAGTCACAGGAGCAAACCACAGAGATGAGGACTAGTCACTAAGACGCCTAAGTTAGTGAAGGACTAATGACTGTGACATCCATAACAGAGGAGTGCCATTCACTGGGACAGCCATTATAGAGGAGAGTCAGTCATTGGGATGACCTTCACAGATGAGTGCCAGTCTCAGGGACACCCATTCTGGAGGAGACCCAGTCACTTGGACATTAATCACAAAGGAGTGCCTGTGACTGGTGCACCCATCACAAAAAAGGACTCGTCATTGGGGTACCCATTACAAAAAAAGTGCTAATCACTGGGACACTCACTATGCTAGTCACTGGTGGAGGAGGTCCTGTCACTTGGGCACCAATCACAAAGCGGAGCCATCACAGAGAAGAGCCAGTCATTGAGACACCCATTATAGAAAAGGCTTGATCACTGGTACATCTCTCTCAAAACAAAAGCCAGTCACAGGAACACCCATCACAGAGGAAAGCTAGTCACAGAAGCACCATTCACAGATAAGTACTGGTCACTGGGACGCCAATGTTGGAGAAGATTCAGTAACTGGAACAACTATCACAGGACTAGTCATTGGAGCATTCAATTTGGAGGAGGGCCAGTCACTAGAACACCGAGGAAAGGAGATTTCCAGTCAATGGAGCACCTATTTTTGGAGAAGTCCTACTCATTGGTATATCCATAACACACAAGGGGCAGTTACAGGTGCCTTGATCACTGAAGAGATGCTGTCACTGGGACACATTATGGGAAAGGGCTGCTCATTTGGTCACCCATAACAAAAGGGGACCAGTAGCTGGGGCACCCAGTCAAGAGGAGTACCATTCAATGGGACATATATAATAGAGAAGCAACAGGATCTGGAACACCCATCACAGAAGAAGTCTCCTCACAGTGAAACCTATCAGAGAGGAGAGCCAGCCACTGGGGCAACAATCTCAAAGGAGAGGCAGTCACTGAGGTGCACATCACAGATGACAACCAGTCAATAATTCACCCATTACAGATATTCGTTTGTCACAGTGGCACCCATTAGGAGGCACTCATTCACTGGGGCTGCAATTACAGAGGAGGAGCAATAACTTGGGCCACCATAAGAGAGGAAACAAGTCAGTGTTGTACCTATTACAGAGGAGATCTTATCAGTGGGTCTTCCATTACATACGAGGGAGAGTAACTGGGTCACCTATCAAAGAGTAGGGCTAGTCATTAGACACCCATCACAGAGGTAGCCGAGTCACTCGAGCACCCATAACTAGACTTTGGGTTATCACTGAGGCAACTGTCACAAAGATGGACCAGCCACTTGGGCACACATCACAGAGGAGTGCTAGAAAATGAGACACCCATCAAAGAGGAGAGCCAATAACTGGGTCACACAGTATGAAGAAGGGGAAATCAGTGGGGCACCCTTGACAGAGGAGGGCAAGTCACTTTGACACTTATCACATAGAAGGGTTAGTCACTGGAACATTCATTTTGGAGAAGGGCCAGTCACTGTGACATGCATCACCGAGGTTTACCAGGCACTGGGGCACCCAATTTGAAGGACACTCAGTCTCTGATGCATCAAACACAGAGGGGGACCAGTATATGAAGCACCTATTGTGGAAGGGACAAATCACTGAGACACTCTTCACAGGGGAAGACCAGTCACTGGGGCACCCATTATGGAGGAGGATCAGAAACTGGGGCACCCAGTTGGGGGCACTCATAATAGATGTAGTTT
>CAUYQG010096968.1:0-37934 GCA_963574415.1 Tarsius wallacei
CTTGTTTTAAGAAAAATCTGTGGCCGGGCTCAGTGGCTCAGCCTGTAATCCCGCGCTTTGGGAGGCTGAGGTGAGTGGATTGCCTGAGCCCGCGGGTTCGAGACCCGCCTGGGCAACTTGGCGAGACCTCATCTCTACAATAAACCAAAAATTAGCCGGGTGTGGTAGCGCGCGCCTGTAGTCCAGCTACTCGGAAGGCTGAGGCAGAAGGATCGCCGGAGCCCAGCAGGTCGAGGCTGTGGTGGCCGGGAGCGGCCACTGCACTCCAGTCTGGGCAACGGAGTGAGACTCCAACTCAAAAAAAAAGAAAAATCTATGAAAAAGAAAACAACATCAGTGAGTTTTGGGACAAAATTATACAGTCTGATATAGTCCATGAAGAGGAAAGACTAAAAATGTCTCCAGAAATAATGGTCCCAGTTTTCTCAGCATAATGAAAACTATAAGCACACAAATCCAAGGTGTGTATCCAGCTAAGCTCACAGTCACTCCTGTTCTCTCCTCCTGGGCCTTTACTAGACAACTGGATGTCACCTCTCGCCTCCACACACTGGCCACTGGATTTCAGGAATGTGGCCTGAGCCCGGCTCTCCTGTTCACCACTCTCTTTGACCTTGCAATGGCCTTATCACTGCTCCCTCAGCCACAGGCAGCCTTCCAGTCTCCTGGCTTCCCTCTGCCCTGTTGCTCTCTCTTTGCACTTGCTGCCAGCAGTTCTTGCTCACGAGGCTCTTGCCTAACAGATGTCCTCCCCACAGGCTCCTCAGCCTGGTGGCCTCAAGAAAGGCTGGAGACAAATCCCGTGGAACAAGGAAGAGATGTGAGAGTCCTTTTCTTTATGGGCTAGCCACTCCCACCCCAGGCACTAGCATCTCCTGCGAGCCCAAACCTGGTGAGTCTGGGTTCATCTGTAACCTGGGGCCAAGGCCTGAGCTGCCACCTTCAAGAGAGAAGCCCAAATGCTGTGGGGCTCTAGGGAGAAGAGTGCTTCCCGATGGCTGGTCCTCTCTCCAGCCTGCCTGTAGGCGGGGTGTGCCTGCATGCAAGACCTGTAGCTGAGAAGGGCTGGACAGGACGCACATGCCAGTGGACACAGGTATTCAAGGAGCCTTGGTCCTGGCTAGGCCCCAGTACATGCTAGCCCCCAGGAAGGTCAGAGCCCGATGGCTCCCAGAAGCTCTGTCAGATGCTGTCATGATACAGGTGGTCAGAGTGAGACCCAGAAAAGGAAATGTCCTCTGTCAGTAAGACTCAGGCCTCCTAGTCCAGTGCTCCTTGGCAGGTGATCACCTACACATTCACAGCCCTCACCCTAGGACCCTGATGCAAGTTATGGACCAATGCGGTGCCTGTTAAGAGGCCCAGCTGGGTTACATTTGGAGGAGACTGAGGTCGGCAGCAACTTAGCGCTGATGTATGAGTCAGGAAAGAGTTATATTGTGAAAAATTCCCTGAACTTTGAAATATTATTTTAAATGGGAGCTTCAAAGATTTAAAAACTGTGCCAGCTGTCATGGGAAATAAGATTAAGAACCCAGAGAGGTCCCCAATCCTTTGATTACTACTTTAAAAAGATATCTACATGTTTATATGGTACATCTTAGTCTGTGTCATGGGAAAGCAGCTCTCTGGGCTAAATAACAGATGCACCTCAAGAACAAAAGAAGGACCATTGTGGTCTGTAGTTCAGAATGTTTGGGAAGTTTGAGGATAAGCAAAGTGTAATAATTTCATTAATGGCCTATTGAGCATTCTAAATCTTGAAAACTTGAATATACTGTGTGTAGCCTTTCCCAGACTTATTTAACTTCCAAATCCTTCATGGAAAAGCAATATGCAGGACTAATTTTCTGAGGAAGACAGGGAAATACTGTCTCGCAGTATGGGGTATCCTTGTAATACCTTGTGAAAATTCACATTACCCCGAGAAATGTAATTTCTATTGCTGTTTTAGAAATAAGAAGCACCTTCCTATTTTTAAATAGAGAGAGAGAACTGATATTAAGAAAGGTGGGTGGCTCTGAATTCACATCAGTATCAAGTTCCAGAGCTGATCGGCTGATTCCTTTTTGACTTTTTGTTTCCACCCTCATTGTCAGGTGCTCCAAAGAAGTTGGGTAGGCTAAAAGTTGGAAGGAAGCCCTTGCATCTCAACTTTTATAACCTTGGGACATAGCAAAGAAAGTAAAAGAGCTAGGAAAGGAAACAGTGATCTGGTAAATACCATGAGGAAAAATGATTGTGAACACAGAGGAAAAGAAAATGTAGATATACCGCCTTATCATGCACTGCAGTATGTTCTGGGAGAACTAAAAATTCAAGCATAAGAAACACTCTTACATCAGATCAGTAGACTTGACTCTGGTAAGAAAGTGTTTCCTATTTATAAAACAAATATCAGTTATAAGATTGATAAATTCAGTAGAATAAATATAAAAATGTGGCAGATAAATATACATAATATTAAATGCTTAATAGCCCAAATATGTATAGATCTATACAGGTAATACCTAGTTACATTGAGTAGATTGTTCATGTAAAAATCAGCACACATAATACTTGGTATGATTTAACACTGTAATGCTAAGCCCTTTACACCCTATCTCTGAATTATTATTTTCCTCATATTAATGATGAGGTTTACAAATGTTAGATAATTATGCTACAGCTGTGCAACCAGTAACTGACAGAGTCTAACAAGCCTAGCTCTATTCATTTCCTAAGAGTATGTACTTCATGAGATAACCAAAGATATAATAACACTATGTTATGGACTCAGCGCTTTATGTATGTCAACTAATTTAATCCTTACATCAAGGCCATGAGGTATCAGTATTACTGATATTTCAATTTTACAAATGAGGAAATTGAGGCATAGAGAAGTTAAACCTGCACACTTAATCAATATGCTATGCTGAATCTCTGAAGTAAAATTTAACTATAGGATGTAACCTCGTATCTATTACTCACAAAGGTAAAATGATTGAATATAACGTATCACCAGGTGGATACAGGCACAGTTTTGGCTGTATTACAAATTATAATCATTTATGAAATACATTCTGCTCATAGGTACCACCACAATGTGTCATAACTTTTCCTGAGATTTATTGCAAGGAAATAATTCAGAAGGAAGAAAGGTTCAATGGTGTTAATATGCCGTTTGTAATAATGATAAAGGATAAATAACTGATAAACCCATGATTGGAATAGCAAAGGAAATGAATATCAACTGGGTGCTTGCACCGTTGCATTGTTCTAGTAACTGTACTTGGTTATTTCAAACTGATTTCTCATAATAACTTTATGAGCTCGGTGTTACCATTTTTACGGAAGAGCAAACCGAGGGTCAGGTAAATTTAATGGATCCAGAGTTTTCTTGACCCCAGATATTGGGCCCTTAACAATATCATAATGTGGACAGTACAGTATTATATGTTACTCACAGTTATAAGTATGGAGATATGGAAATCTATGTGAAAGTGTTTGAATTAATAAGCCAGTTTAATCTATGAATTAAATTATGTTTAATTTTTAGTTGTTAAAAGAGGTCTAGAAACCTTCTCTGATAGAATTATTTGGTTTAGGGATAGCTTGGCACTTGGCCCTCAACTTACGCAGATTTATGTATTTTTAAATTATGTACTTGTGCTATGGTCCAAGTAATGCTCGGCTGCTCCCCTTGATACCAATAAATCAAAGAAAGGGGCAGGGAACTGGTGGAAGTTTATTTCCAAGTTCAAATCTAGGGAGAAGAGCTGGTCTCAAGGTCTTTCTAAAATGGTTCTGCTTCCCATTCAGGCTTTTATGGTTCACTTTTATAAGTCCAGAGTTGTTAGTACCTATACGTTAGCCATGTGACCAGCAGAGCATTGTTTAGAACTTGAGTGTCAGCCACATTTATCAACAGTGACATTTTTCGGTCCAGACTTCCTGGTGCCAGGTATCAGAGATATCTCATAGCTTTTATCAGTAGGGCCTGGCAGAGGCGTTAATCAAACTTTCCATAGAGTAAAGGGCCTAAGACATCATGCATTTTGCAAAATGTGGTTATACACATCACAAAACTTACAATTACATGGATACAAAAGTTATACAAATCACAAGGCTTATGATGCATTGATACTCTGTTATTCAAACTTATAATCATTCAGAAGAAGGGAATAAATGGAGATTTGCAACTTTCAGGTGATGGGTGTAGACCGCAGGGAAGTTAAGTATCCCCTGACGCTCCTGACGGGGAGTGCACAGGAGATAAGGGGAAGCGCACCTTGTATTGGCTGTCAGGAATATTGTTCAGGAATGGACAGGAGCTTGAGCCCTTGCCATGCCCTTCTCTAGGGGCTGTGACGATATGGACAGGCATTAGTGGGTCTCTGTGTCACTCGTACTTGAGACCTAGAGAATGTCGGGAATTATTGTCATTCTCACGTAACAGGAAGGTTTGGTTCAGTAGGAAGCCAGTATAATATAGTAGTTTATTACTTCCAACTCAGTGTTCAAACAACTGCAGTTTGCATCTTAACTTCACTACTAGCTGTGTGACATTTGGAAAGCCACTTTTTTGTTTTCACTACAATTTTTAAAAAACATTAAATGAGAGAATTAATACGAAGGCTTAGGAAAAGAGTGGCATATAGTAAGCTCTTAATAAGCTAGCTGCTATCATTACCAACAGACATTGCTTATCATTTAACTTCTAAGAGTTGATTTTACTTTAGATCAGAGTTGAGGTGTGTTAGACTATATTAGTTATCTCTCGCTGCATAATAAATTACCAAACACTTAGTAATGCAAAACAACCACCATATTATTTACTGGCTCACGATTCTTTGGGTTAGTAATTTGGGCTCAGCTCAACTGGATGGTTTGGCTGAACTTTGCTGGGCTGGGCTGGGCTGGGCTGGGCTCGGCTCGGCTGGGCTCTGCTGGGCTCTGCTGGGCTCTGCTGGGCTCTTCTTGGCTAGCCTCTCTTCATGGGGCCTTTTTTTACAATTAGTGGAAGGGTCTCTGCTGAAGAGGTCAGGCTCCTAACTCACACTGTCATTTCTGCAGTATTCTATTAGCTAAACTCACAAGGTGAGTTCAGATTCAGAGGGGTGGGCAGTGAAGGTCACCTTTTTTTTTTTTCTGTTCCTTCTGTCTTTTTTTTTTAACTTTTAATTTTTTTGTTTTGAAGATTTGGGGTACAATTCAGGGTTAGGTATACAAATGTTCATTATGCAGGTGAAGTTCACCTTTTCATGGGAGCTACTGCAAAGACTTTATAATCATTTTTCAACCTGCAATATAGACTAATCTTATTTCATACTGATTAAGACCAACAGATTGACTTTCAATAGAGATTTAAAAGGTTACATTTGCATGGCAGGACAGTATTTTAAAAACTCAATAATATAACCATAAAAAGATTTTTTATATACTTTAACTAAAATTTTAAAATTATTAGAAGTTAAATTGGACTTTTAAAAAGAAAATATTAACTACATAGAGAAGTTAAAATGACATAATTTTGATTTATCTCTAAAAGATAAAAGGTCATTCTTGAAAAAATAACCAAATGCTCCTCAGAATAACAAAGGACAATTTTTTTTAGCATTTTCAAACTTTAAAAAAATACTCTATAGTATTAAAGTTATTTTTAAAATGCCATGTGGTATTCAACCTATTTAATCTTGTCAGATGATATACTAAGAAATGAAGTAATTTTTGTCAAATTCAGTAGGTGGTGCTGTGATAAAACTTCTGTTTCTTTAAAGAGCTGCGTTCAGGCTTCATCTCTACTCTTGTACCTGTGTTGTTTCTAAAAAAAAAGAAAAGTTGTTTCCAAATAAGGCAAGACTTAACAGACTCTAGCAAGTTTGTTTAACCTAATGCACATTTATTTGCAGTGTTTTATTTTTTTTAACTACCAAGTTAAGGTTAAGTACAGCAATGTTAGTGTTTTTGTGTGCCTGTGTGTGTCAGAATCTCACTGTGTTGGAAAGGCTGGAGTGCAGTGGGGCACGATCACGGCTCACCGCAGCCTCCAACTCCTAGGCTCAGGCGATCCTTCCATCCCAGCATCCCGAGAAGCTGGGACTGCAGGCGTGTACCCCCATACCTGGCTAATTTTCTTCTACTGTTTTTTTGTAAAGACAAGGTCTTGCCATGCTGTCCAGGCTGGTCTCAAACTCCTGTGCTCAAGCGATCCTCCCATCTCCGCCCCCCAAAGCGTTGGGATTAGTTCGAGGCATGTGCCACTGCGCCTGGCCAGTATTAGTGTTCCTTGAACTAAATGCTGCCAAAAATTTAAAAATGGAGTGTACCATAAATTGATCCAGAGGCACAAAATCTTAGCTTGTCAAAACCGTTTCCTATGTGTTTTAACTTGACAGACTATTCTCAACTTCTCATTCTTAATAACTAGAGTTTTAAATTATTTTTTATTGTTTATATAAGCTGAAACAGCAAAGAAGACATGCAACATGATGCCAGAAGACAGGAAATTTTAATATGGCGATTCTGTCACACTCTCAGGGCGCTCTTGATCTTCTGGAAGCAGAAACCGCTGTGGAAAGATTAATTCACTATTAATGGAACAGCATAAATAGTTTATTCATTTGAAGTATTTTGAGAGTTTTCGAAAACTTGAATATTGTACATTTAAAAACACAGTATCCAACTGTTGTAAGACTAGTGAGTTGTGGGTTGTGGGTATATTGAAATGTCATTATGTAATTATCTTAATACTTCATTTACATTGATTCCAGTTAATTAGTGCTTCCCAATCTGTGGAACATCTGTAAGAAAGTTTCAGGCATCTGATCTGCGGTCATCACACTGCTGGCCTTGTAAAATCTTGCTGCCATTCTTAATGGCTGATGTATCATGAAAAGTAACACACCAGAGCATACTTAATCTTCTGAATTTATCTTTGAATGGCCTAATGCTTCATCTTTACTAGGAGACAGAAATGCTTACTGAAAATTGAATAGCGGCCAGGCTCAGTGGCTCAGCCTGTAATCCCAGCTACTTTGGGAGACCGAGGCGAGAGGATTGCCTGAGCCCATGGGTTCGAGACCAGCCCAGGCAACTTGGCGAGACCTCATCTCTACAATAATCAAAATTAGCCGGGCATGGTGGTGCACACCTGTAGTTCTGGCTACTTGGAAGGCTGAGGTGGAAGGATTGCTGGAGCCCAGCAGGCCGAGGCTGTGGTGGCTGTGAACGTGCTACTACCCTCCACCCTGGGTGACAGAGTGAGAATCCAACTCAAAAAAAAAAAGAAAAGAAAATTGATTAGCAAGTTTGTTAAAGTTACATTTTGAAATAGGTAAAACATTGAGGAAGCAACAACTATATATATAAATGTATAACGTATAATGTATATAATAAGGTTATATATAAACATTTTTATATATGTATAGTTTTAGGAAGCTGTTACAAAGATAGAGATGTTAATGTTTAAATATTTGGAAGCATGTAGTAGTTATCAAATATGGAAAATATGACTTGTGGCGTTTACTGTTGATCATTTTTCTTTCTTGGTATATAAAAAAATGGGGCTTATTTGTTACTTTTGTGTTAAAATATGGAACTTCTAAATGAAATTTATCCTTCCTTAAGATAATGCCTCCTTTCTTCTTCCCCATTTGGGTTCTAGCAAATGCAATAGAATCTAAATTTATTATTATTTTTTCTTCTTAACACACGTCTATAGCAGCCAGAAAGAATCTGAATTTAGACTGTGATCTCTTTTCACTTAAGTTTTGTTTTTCTTTTGAATTTGTTAATGTGATATTTCTTTTTTTACCTTTTGTTTCTGATTACCAACCAGACTACT
The DNA here is from genome assembly GCA_963574415.1 of Tarsius wallacei. Classification (NCBI taxonomy): domain Eukaryota; kingdom Metazoa; phylum Chordata; class Mammalia; order Primates; family Tarsiidae; genus Tarsius; species Tarsius wallacei. The sequence continues at coordinate 7,826 of CAUYQG010096968.1, forward strand.
GATACAGCAGTTGATATTACATATTGTTTTTCAGCTGATTATCTGGCTCAGGCATTTGATTCTCTTTGTTTGGATTTGAAGACAGATGAAGGAAAAACCTTGTTTTTGGAGTATCAAGCTGTTCCGGTAATATTAAGTCATCTAAGAATATCCAGTAAAGGACTGCTGTCTAATGTTCTTGACAGTTTGCTTCAGATGACAGTGGAGTCTCGTAAGTTTTCACGTTTTATATCTGTAAAAAACTGAAAGTGGGACATCTTTTCCAACCTCGCCTGGTCTGGTGTACAACTCCACGTATCAGACACTACTGCGTTTTATAATTCAAATGCCAAAAGTATTTTTGACAGCTGTTTAATCAAGTCATCAGTGGTATCACTGAGAGTTTTTAAATCTCACTCTTTGTTCAGATCTTCACTCAGCACGTCCGATAGTCATCGGTTGTGTGGGCGACTGCACACGTTACTCACGTATCTGAGCCTCTCTCTCTGTTTTTCTCTTTTGTCCTTTCGTTCTTCCTTTGTGTGTGTGCGTGAGTTGGAGCCTCACTCCGTCGCCCAGGCTGGAGTGCAGTGGCACGCTCACGGCCACCCCAGGGTCAACCTGCTGGGCTCCGGCGATCCTTCCGCCTCAGCCTTCCGAGTAGCCGGAACTTCAGGCACGTGCTGCCACACCTGGATAATTTTTTGATTTATTGTAGTGATGATGTCTCGCCAAGTTGCCCAGGCTGTCCCTGAACCTGTGGGCTCAGGCAACCCTCTCACCTCAGCCTCACAAAGTACTGGGATGACAGGCTTGAGCCACCATGCCCAGCCATTTTCTTTTATTTTAAGAGAGAGAATCCTACTCTGTTGTGGAGGCTGGGGTGCAGGGGTGCAATGATGGTACACTGCAACCTCAAACTCCTTGGCTCAAGTGATCCTCCTGCCTCAGCCTTCTTTTATCCCATCATTCTCACACATCTAATCATATATTCCATGTTTGCTCAGAAGGGGTGATATTGCCAAATATGTCTCCACCTAAATTGAGAATAATGTTACAGACATATTCCCATGTTGCCTCTTACTGGAGGGATTGGGGGCCTGGGGAACTTCAGCTGTATATATGGCTACTCTGTTTAATTTCTATTCGTAATGTTTTGTGGTCTCTGGTTTTCTTCTTGTTTTTATATTGGCCTAACAAGTTATTTTAATTTTGAGCTAATGGCTTCTTTCTTTCTTTTTTTTTTTTGAATAAGAGTCTCACTTTGTCACTCAGGCTAGAGTGCAGTTGCATGCTCATGGCCGCCACAGCCTCCACCTGCTGGGTTCAGGTGATCCTTCCGCCTCAGCCTTCCAAGTAGCTGGAACCACAGGCGTGCACCAGCATGCCTGGCTAATTTTTTGATGTATTGTAGAGACGAGATCTCACCAAGTTGCCTACTCTGGTCTCGAACCCGCTGGACTCAGGCAATCCTTTCGCCTCTGCCTCCCAAAGCGCTGGGATGATATGCGCGAGCCACTGTGCACCGCTGAGCTAATTGTTTCTAACTGAGCACAGCTATGTACAGGGATGCTGAACATCAGTGTTTTAATTTGCTCCCATTGGCATTGTTCTTTGAACCGCATGCAACCCCTTGACTCATAGCAAGTCCTCATTTCGCCTAAGTAATTCTTTGTCATGTGTATCCCGCCTTCTTCCCTCTGTAGCACTTCTAAAGATGAAATGTGTCTGCCTTCCCGAGGTGGAAACTCAAAGTGGGCAGCCACTGCTCATGTGGTATTGAGCAGTCTGTGGCCTTGGCGCTGCCTCCCTGTGGTTGCGCGCACAGCATGGTGATGCTCTGCTAGGTACATTCAGTGTGCCGCTTCACAGTTTCACTTCACTTGTGCATGTGGTATTGTTTTTCCTTTACAACATCTCTGTGAAGAAGGCCTGATAGGGAAACTGAGGCCTAAAAAAATTAGGTAACTTCTCCAAGAATTCCACTGCTAGAAGGAGGTAGAACTGAGGCTTAACGCCAGGTCTCTGACGCTAGACATGAGGCTTTCTATCATAGCACTGTCATTAGTCTTTCCAGGTTTGTTTTTGTCTCTCGTCCCGAAATGCCATATGTTCTCAGACATATTTTTTCAATATTTTTTAGCCATTTGTAACTGTTAAGTATTGGACTTACAAATGAGGATCTAGCTGTCCAGGTTAGTAATCTTGGGGTTTTATATTTCAGTTTACTGATATAAGGAATAGAATAAGAAATGAGAAGCTAGTGAACTGAGACATACAGATCTAGGGTTACTTAAGTGGCCAGATTCCCAACTTATTTCGCAGGAATATTTTTTTAAATGAGAAAAACAAAAAAGCTTACCACATGAAAATGTCTATTATCAGAACAAATCTTTCTGAATATGTCTAACAAGGATGAAGTCTTTCTCCTTGTAGTCAGAAGAAAACTAAATATAATTTTATGAAATAGTTGGCCTACTTGTGTGAAATGGCTTTGTGGCACCAGAAATTCAAATTTGGAAAAATCCCACCAGATTAGATAGCCAGCAGTCATCGCATTTGTTTGCCTTTGTTCAAGTTACTCTCAAATCAGGTTATGCCTTTCTTGCTCAAATTGAGTGAATAAAGCAAGTTCTGATGCTGAGTACTGCAAAAACTATAGAGCTGCTAGTTTTGGGAAACTTAATTTTAATTGCTTGATATATTTCCCATTTTTAATGTAAATCCGGGACCTGTTAGCCAACACAATTCATTGAAGGGGTAAATGAAATGATAGATCAAATTGCGGCAAATACTTCTCTAGCTGTGGGTTTTTCATTTTGTTGTGGTTTTTTCTGGTTTTGAGATTGGAAACTCGTTTTACTGTAGACTTAATTTTTCCCTGCCATCTTTTGTGAGATCATAGGAAAAAGTTGTTGCGAGTGAAACCGCAATAGAATTGATTTGCAAACGGGTTATCTTACCTCGCCAATGGACGTTGGTTGCCAGTGGTGTGCAAGGCGCCATGTTTGGAATCACTGTGTTTGCCAGGAGCTTCCTCAGGAGCCCTCAGTCAGGGCTGAGAGGAAGCATCCATGGGCTGGGTGCTAAGTTCCTATAACTGTTTCCCTGGAAGGTCAGTACAGACACAGAGGATTCAGGAACCTGTGTAATAATGCAGCAGTCATTTTATGTCTGTTAAATCTGATAATAATAAGCATGTGGACTTGTATTTTATATGCTTTCTTTATAGTTCATTTTTTATGCTTTCTTTATAGTTCATTTTTTAGAACTTTTTAGCCGCGTTTTTTAAAGGGTTAGCCGTCTGGAAGCAGTAGCAGCCCCATCTGTGCTGGTGGCTTGTGTCGAATACTGTCAGAGGGAGTGCTGCTGCTGCTGCACTTCTTCCTCCTCTCTCCACAGGTCCTGCCCCGAGGCTCCTTTCGAGATATGAGATGCCTCAGTAGCTGCATGGGGACTATTTTTTCAAAGCTGCTAAGATGTGTTTTTTTGAGTGTGAATTAAGATCTACACCTTGCTTATCTTGCCATATATATTATGAACACAGTTTTTTTTTTAGGCTGGAGGCTTTTGATTATATCTGTTTTTGGCATGAGTATATATCATGTAATAACTTAGTGGTATTGCTTTTAGGAAACGACTTTGTGGTTTTTTTGTGGTTTTTTTCCTCTCAGTGGTTGAAGCCATGACCCGCTTTTCTGGGTTTTGGTGTATAAGAGCTTGAGTCTTATTTTGTTGCGAAGAATACTTTCCTTTTCTTCTCAGACTTGTTTCAATAGAGGAATTTAAGTTTGCGTTGCTTATTCTCTTCTGTGGCCTAGAAACTGCCTAGTCTAGATAACATGCTGCTCTTTAACAGTTGAATGGCAGTATGTATTTGAGGCCATTTGTGCAGACTTTTTTTAAAAATAAAGTTTATCTAGATATTAAAAAATTTTTTTCTTCTTTTTTGCATACTCTAATTTCTGCCTGTTTACAAATTCAGAAATTAAAGTATGGGAATCTTTTTGACAACCCAAGACAAGGAGTCATAAAATATAAAAACCTGGATGATAAAAAAGTAACAATGGCATCATGAACATTTTGAAAAAATAGCTTTTCTTTTTATTATAAAACAAATATATTTGAAAATATTGTGTAAGCATCCTTATGATAATTTGAAAATGTAATTGTTAGGTCAGTGGGCCGGTGCTGCAGGTGAAAGGCAGAGAATTGCACAGAAATTAGATTGGGAAAAATAATTTATTTGGAAAGTAGATTAGAGAGAGGAAAGGGTGAATCCACCTCTCCAATATGGAGAGAAGGGGCCAGAACTTAAAGAAAGCAAAATTTTTGAGCTGGAGTCTCACTCTTGTTGCCCAGGCTGGAATGCAGTGGCATGCTCAAGGCCACTGCAGCCTCTACCTGCCGGGTTTAGGCAATCCTTTCCACTTCAGCCTTCCAAGTCGCTGGAACTACAGACATCCACCACCATGCCCGGCGAATTTTTTTGTGATTTACTGTAGAGACAGGTCTCACCAAGTTGCCTGGGCCGGTCTCGAACCTCTGGACTCAGGCAGTCCTCTCACCTCGGCCTTCCAAAGTGCTGGGATTACAGACTGAGCCACCGCGCCTGGCCTAAAAATTTTTTTTGAGTCACAGCCTCAGTTTGTTGCCCAGGCTGGAGTGCAGTGATGCAATCACAGCTCACAGGAGCCTCAAACTCCTAGGCTCAGGCAGTCCTCCCACCTTAGCCTCTCAAGTAGCTGGGACTATAGGCATGCGCCACCACACCTGCCTGGTTTTTACATTATTTTGTAGAGATAAGTTCTCATTATGTTACCCAGGCTGGTCTCGGACTTCTGAGCTCAAACAGCCCTCCAGCCCAGCCTCCCAAAGTGCTGGGGTTACAGGCATGAGCCACTGCATCGGGCTACATTTTATCTTTATTATAAAAATCTGGAAAACTATAAACAGGCAAAAACAAAAAAATAATCTTGAGGGGTTTGGGGAGAAGTTGCCCAAGGATACAAAATTTCAGTTTGACAAGAGGAGTAAATTCAGTAAATCTGTTGTGTTGGTTATCCAAAGTGCTTGGGTCCAGAAGTGTTTTGTATTTCAGATGTTTTCGGATTTTGAAATATTTACATTATACTTACCAGCTGAGCATCCCTCATCTCAAATTCCAAAGTGCTCTGATGAGCGTGTCCTTGGAGCATGACCTCTGAGCATCATGTTGGTGCGTAAGGTGTTTTGCCAGGCGTGCTGGCTCCCATCTGTAATGCCAGCACTTTGGAAGGCAGAGGTGGGAGGACCACTTGAGTCCCGTAGTTCTAGACCAGCCTGAGCAACACAGGGAGACCCTGTCTCTACAAAAAACAGAAAATTAGGCCTGGTGGTGCACGTCTGTATTCCCAGCTACTTGGGAAGTTGAGGCGGAAGTATCACTTGAGCTCAGGAGTTTGAGACCACGGTGAGCCATGATCGCACCACTGCCCTCCAGCCTGGGTGACAGAGCGAGACCCTGTCTCAAAAAAAAAATTCAGAATTTTGAGCATCTTTAACTTTTGTTTTTCAGATTAGGGATGCTCAACCTGTATAATGTGGTGATTATAGTTAACAACAATATATATTTCATAGTTAGAACTTGCCAGCAGAGTACATTTAAAGCGTTATCATCACAAAAAAATAAGTATGTGAGGCAGTGGGTATTTTTTTTAGCTTGATTATTGTACAAATAAGTATCCACAATTTTTATTTGTTAATTAAGAAAACATAAATATTCCAGGAAAAGACATACCTTTCTATCCAAAGATACAATCATTACTTCCTGTCTTTTTTCTATTAATGACTTTTATGGTGGTGGTTGGCCTTTTCTTTTTTTTTTAACATGGTTAGATACTGTTGCATACTTGTAGTTAGGCTATTTATATTTGTTTAAAATATCAAAATTCAAGAAAATCTTAGGTGATATCGCAGGGAAATATTCTTGAGTTCTTTGTGACTATGGATAAGAAAATGTAATAAAGTTAAAGATCGTAAAGAATCATCAAATACTTTGGATGATACTCAATACATTAAACTTGTTCTCTAGATCTAGAACTTATTTCTGAATATATCCATATTTCTTAGTGCAGGTATTATTTTTTTTTTTTTTGAGTTGGAGTCTCACTCTGCCACCCAGGCTGGAGTTCAGTGGCACTCCCACGGCCACCCCAATGTTGACCTACTGGGCTCAGGTGATCCTTCCACTTCAGCCTTTCAAGTAGCCGGAACTACAGGTGTACACTGCCATGCCCAGCTAATTTTTTGATTTATTGTAGAGATAAGGTCTCACCAAGTTGCCCGAGCTGGTCTCGAACCCATGGGCTCAGGCAGTCCATTTGCCTTGACCTCCCAAAGTGCTGGAATTACAGGATTAGCCACCGCGCCCAGCCACTATTTTTCACTGGCATTTTCCTTGATTTGTGCAACATTGCTTCTTCTTTTCTTGCTTTTTGAAATTTATTCTACATGTCTATGATGTTTTTATATTTAAAAATCATATATTTGTATAAGATTAAAGAAAGTAAAGGAAGGATAATTTCAGTGAAATTATAGATGCAGTATTTCCGACTTGTATCAACCTGGTGTACACTCACCCATGTTTCTAATCATGACTCCGACGTACATAGAATGTTTTCTCAGTTAAAAGCTTTCACATGGAAAAATTTCCTTTATAAGTAAACACAGTAGGAAGGCACATTTTTAATAACTGAAGGATATATATACTTAAAAGCTTAATAAAGATCAGCAGTCAGAGCAAAGGCTGTGTGGTGTTTTGAGTTTGTAGTTTTTTCAGGAAGCATCAGAGAAGCCAGCGTAACTAACAGAGGACTAGTGAGGGGCAGAGTGGTGGAAGGATCCGGAAGGGAAGGGGCTGGGCGCTTGTCGGAAGGGCCTTGCTGGCTGCCGTCGAGGGTTTTCATGTGGTGAAACTCCTGGATCTTCTCCTTTCTGTTCTTGTTTGTAGGATGTTCTGGTATATTTTTATGTAAGCCTTTATTTTTCATTGTTGCTTAATGGTCCATTGTATTTATGTGCCATCATTTGTTATTATTTACTAAGGCAATTGAACTTTGTGGGAACTTCATGAAATTTGATGAGAAAATTGATTCATTGGCCATCTGTCTTAGCACAAAAGAGTTTTGAAGTCGCTGTGGTCTTAAGCTTCAGGGGTATGTGTAGCACAGGGAACGTGATAAACTAACAGTTCCTTCCCTTAGCTCTGAAGTCACTTTAGAGTTCATGAGTGATCACCTGAAGCCGTACATTTGATGCTGGTCTCTGAATGCTGCCGGATTTATAGCTCTGTTAAAAGCCGCATAATCACTTTTATGATGCTTTGCATCTCCTAGTCTGACCCTGTAGCAGAATCTTTCGAAGACAGAAGGCTGACCTTTCTACTGCATAACACTAGATGATATAAGCCTTTTCTGGCCAGGCTTTAGGTTTGTGTTACATGGCCTGTTTTGAGGAAACCTACTCAGATATTTTATGGAAAAACCAAAAACATGAATCGGGGTAAAAACAATCTACCAATTAGTGTGGTGGAAAACTGAGAAATCAAATAATTAAATCTACAAATGATGAATATACTATTTCATTTATGTTTTATTTTATTTTTAAAATTTTTATTTTAACGATGCAGTGTACAATTCAGGGTTGAGAATACAAATGGTCATTGTACAGGTGAGGTTTGGGCCTCCCTTTGGTCCTCACTTCGCCTGATTTGAAATCAGGTACCCTTATCGATGTTGTGTTCCTTCCCACTCCCCTGGCAGCATCCCGCTACTGCCAATCCCTTTCTTATAGTGTTATGGTAAATGTTCAGGGTCCACTTCTGAGTGAGCACATGTGGTGCTCAGTTCTTTGTTTCTGTGACAAATCACTGCGTATTATAGACTCTAAATCCATCCAAGTTGCTGTGAAGTTCGTAATTTTGTCCTTTATGACTGCGTAATGTTTCATTGTGTATTATATGTACCACATTTTTAAAAATCCAGTCCACTTTCAATGGGCAGCACGGTTGGTTTTATGTTTTTGCTGTTGTGAATTATGCTGCAGTAAACATGCTTGTGCAGGTATCTTTTTCATAAAGTGATTTGACAGCAACTGAAAGAATACTTTTCATTTGTGTACTTTGGAAATTATGAACTATGTGAACATGTTATCTTTTAAAAAGCAATAAATACAGTTTTATAAAAAAAAACTTTAAGTTAGATAGCCAGAGAAGTCTTATCTTTTTAAAACGTAGAGTGATTTGAGTTCACATAGCTCATAATTTCAAAAGTACACAAATGAAAAGTATTCTTTCAGTTGCCGTTTTCCTCTGTGGAGAGAACCAGTACACACACACACAAATACTGGCTAGAGTTTGGGTTCTGTTAGTGCTGCAGGACGGCTAGACACAGGACAGTCTTCTGGTAGTCCCTGGGAAAGCTGAGATGCTGGACACATGGTGGGAAGAAGCTAGGAGCGAGGGAGCTCCTGTCATGCAGAGCTGTGCCAGGGCTGAGAGGGTATGGCAGAAGGAGATCTGAATTTCCCTCCTGGCTGCATTGTGACTGCTTTGCACTGGATTTCACAGAAAGGGAGTCTATCCATACTTGTTGTAGAACCAATGTGTTGGTAGGGTGGGGGAAGGAGGGCCCGGAGCGGTCTTTCCCCCTCCCTGTTATAAGGACACTTGTGATTGTTTTTAGGCCCACTCAGATGATCAGTATAACTGCCTATCTCAAGATCTTTAACTTAATCACATCTGCAAGGCTTCACCATGTAAGCCTTTGCACGTTCCAGTCATGAGGTTATGGGCATCTTTTGAGGGGCCATTATTCGGCCTAGCACACTGTTCTTCCATTTTTTCCAACATATCAGTTTGAAAGTTCTGTCAGTACCAGCTTTCATGTATACCTGCTGCTTTCAGGATAATTCTGTGTATAGGGTACAAGCATCTGACTTACATTGCAGTTGTCCTCAAGAATGACATATTGATACATTATATCGTTCTTTCCTTTTTTGCCCTTTGGGCGGGCACTAGGGCACTATATCGATTAAAAAGATACGTGTTAGCAGGTTATGTTGCTCATGGACATTGCCAGGATAACTAAAGAGAAGTTATAACATTTATCATAGAGAGATTATACTGAGCCACTGGTTAGAGAGCTGCTCCTTTTGTTCGTGTGTGTGTGTGTGTGTGTGTGTGTGTGTGTGTGTGTGAGAGAGAGAGAGAGTGTGATTTTATATACAGATACATGGAAGCTTTGAGAAAGTAAGTAGCTTGTTTGATGTCACATGACTAGGGTGAGGACAGTGATGAGGAATAACCAAATCTTTTAGAAAAAGAAGAGGTGGAGAGGGGAGAAATTTCCAGTGGAAGTGAGGACCCCAGAGCTGAGGGACTCCGGGAATAGGAATTATTGGCAGCGCTCGCTGTGTCTCAGGAATGGAAAAAGCAGGCAAGCAAGAAAAAAAGCCCTGGAATTCTCCCAGGAGTGAGGAGTAGAAGGAGGCAACAGGGAACTGAAGCTGGAAAATGACAGAGTAGGAAGTTTGCCTGGAGAGCTGTAGCTGTAAATATGGGCCACCCTGCTCCAAGAGCCTTTGTCTCTGGACTGGCATGTTCCCTCCTCAAGCCTTTGGCAAACCTCTGCTCATCTTTCAAGAGATAGCTGATCTGGAGTGTATTTCACACTCTTCCTTCTTCCAAAAAGGAATGAGGATGGACTTCTCCTATTCAGTTTGAAACATTGGCATTGAATGTCACTAGGTAGTATTCTAGCTTTTGAGTCCTCAGGGCTAGAAATAGCCTTTTTATGCAAAAATCATTCATTTTTGTCCCATGTAATAACATGGTAATATCTAAGAGTTGAGAAGAGTTTTGTTTTATTTTTTTTAAATGATTTTACTCTTAGTAACCTCCTTGCCTCAGAATTCTGAAAAGATTATAATAGCTATTATCCAAAAAATACAAACTTTGATTCTGAGCATTTAAACTGTAGAAATGCTCTAGTCAGTTATCAACAGGCTGATGACTGACATAAGTGGACATAAAGAGTGTGCTGACTTGTTGATAGTATGTACTTTTAAAGTATATATAACTGCTGTTGAAAATGTTGGCCAATAATTCTCTCGAGATATTTTAGAGATTGACTTTTATTTATTTATTTTTGCTTTTTTTCTCATTTCAAAAAGCTTTAGGGGGTACAAATCGGTTTTGATTATATGATTACGTTATATAGTGGCAAGGCACGCTGGGCTTTAAGTATACCTACCACCACCACCACCTGTACACATTGTACACAGTAGGTGATATTTCAGTTCTCCACCCCTTCCCACCCTCCACCTTGACTTTTAAATTAGTAAGAATTATGTGTTTTGTCAGCTATCATATTAGTATAATGAAAATAACTTGTGAGTGAGTCTGATAATGTCTTCAGGTAATTGTTCTCAAATTGAAGATTTAAATATCTTTCACCAAAACTTATAAACTGCAAATTTATCAACTATTGTGATTCAAGAAAAGCATTGCAAAGATCGTTTCAAGACAGGCATGTTAGCTCACACCTGTAATTCTAGCTTTTTGGGAGATTGAGGCAGGAGGATTGCTTGAGTCCAGGAGTTTGAGACCAGCCTGGGCAACATAGTGATGCCTCCTCTCTACAAAAAAGCAAAAAACTAGCCAAGTATGGTGGCACAGGCCTGTAGTCCCAGCTGTTCAGGAGGCCGAGGCAGCAGGATCACCTGAGCCCAGGAAGTTGAGGCTGTGGTGAACTGTGATTGTGCCACTGCACTCTAGCTTGTGTGACAGTGAGACCCTGACTCAAAATAAAATATTATTTCAAGAAGTAATTTAGACCGTTACAGGAAAGACTGTGGGTTGGCTCCCCCATTGCCGTTATCAGCCCTTTCTACCTTACCTGCCTCTCTTCTAGAGTATGCAATACCTAAACACATTCTCTGCCAGCCTTCCTTGCAGGCAGTAGTGTTTACATGCTTGACACACTTGTGGCCAGTGAGATGGAAGCTAGAAGTCTGCTGAGAGTTCCTGGAAAACCTTTTGTGTTTCTTCTAAAGGGGTATAGTTATAATTGACACTTACTGCTGTACCACCCCCTTTTTTGCTTTGTTGCCTAGAGACTTTGACCATGACACATGAAGATAAAAGCTAAGGATATTTTCATGAGAAAACTTTAACCAGGAAAAAAAAAGAAAGAAAAAACAAGGATGTTGGAGCAGAAACAAGAATCTGGGTTTCTGATGACATTGTCTTGAACCTGAGTCAGTTCCAGGAAGTGCTTACCTCCTATGAGAAAAAAAAATACATATTTTTTTCTGTTTGATTAAGCCACTGTTTTCTATCATGTTCCCAACTGAACTAGCACAGACTTTATTTCATATTTTCAGTGGGTTCTGTTTTACTCTCTAAAATTTTTTGTTTCTTAAAGAAAAAATTCTTTTTTGAGGTAATATTGTACTTGCTCATTATTTTAAAATTCAAGCAGAGATGGATGTCAACGAAATAGCTGACTAGGATCCTCCAGGCCCTGTTCCTCCACAGAAACAAGTAACTACAGACTGACTAAAATACCTTTGTAGGAACTGTGGAAACCAGTCAGAGATCTGTAGCATCCCAGCAAATGCCCAACCGAGAAAAAGCCTCATGTGGTATTTTTACTCATGCTTGCCCCACCTTCACCCTGGCACAGTGTGCAGCTCAGACAAATACATGGCCCAGTTCCCCATTCCCTTCCTCAGGACAGAAGGGTTAGAGCAGAATTGGTCTGCACTGTTCTGGCCTATCTGTAAACTTCTTGAGCAACTGATTACTGACTCACTTGACTCAGAGCACACACAGAGGTGATCTAGTTTGAATTTCAGGCTGAAGGCCAAGGAAGGTAATGGTGGGTACTACAGCCCATGAAAATGATACTACGGAGAGGCTGCAGACCTGTGAATACCTGGGGCAAGAGATTATGGGCAGAGAAATTCAACACCTTCTTCTTGAGAAGAAGCTGAGGTGTGAGACTCGAGGAAATTAAGACACTTAAATACCGCCAGAGGAAACTAGAAGAAAAACAAAAAACACATATATGCCCAACAGAATGCATGCCCAGAAAGACCTGAGAAGATCTTTAGCCTACTCCCTATATGGTTCCCAAGGCTCCAGGCCTAACAATTAGTGAAGGTCTTCCATGCAAGCCTGAAAGGACTGGGAGAGGTGGCTGTTTTTTCAGATGCCAGATTTTCAGCAAAACGTCTTGAGGCATGCAAAGAAATAGAGAATCATGGCCCATTCAATGGAACAAAGTGTCCAGAAAAAGCCCTGAAAAAAACCACAAAAATTGATTGTATTTGTTCAGGAAGGACTTTAAAACAACTGTCTTAAGTATGTACACAGAGCTAATGAAAAACACAAGGAATTAAAGGAAATCAGGAAAATGATATATGAACAAACAAAATCAGCAAAGAGAAGTTATAAAAAAAATCCTGCCGGGCTCGGTGGCTCAGCCTGTAATCCCGCGCCTTTGGAAGGCTGAGGTGAGTGGATTGCCTGAGCCTGCGGGTTCGAGACCCGCCTGGGCAAGCGAGACCTCATCTTTACAATAAATCAAAAAATCAGCTGGGTGTGGTAGCGCGCGCCTGTAGTTCCAGCTACTTGGAAGGCTGAGGCGGAAGGATCACTAGAGCCCAGCAGGTCGAGACTGCGGTGGCCGGGAGCGGCCACTGCACTCCAGTCTGGGTGACAGAGTGAGACTCCAACTCAAAAAAAAAAAAAAAAAGCTTCTGCAAAGCAAAAGAAACCACTATGAGAGCGGGGAGACAGTCCACAGAATGGGAAAAAAAAATTTCCAACTGCATATCTGATGAAGGACCAACATCTAGGATCTACAAGGAACTCAGACATGATGAAAAGAAAAAAAAAACAGCCCTATTAAAAAGTGGGCAAAAGATATGAATAGACACTTCTCAAAAGAAGACATATAAGAAACCAACAGGTACATGAAAAAATGTTCAGCTTCACTAACCATCAGAGAAATGCAACTTAAAACCGTACTGAGATACCATCTAACTCATTCTTTAAATATATGTACTAACATATTTATTGGTGAAATGTCATGACATTCATAGCCTACTTCCAAATGGTTTGGCAAAAGGAGAGTGTGTGGTAAGATGTTAACCAATGGTAAATTTGGTAAGATACATGAGTATATATTTTACCATTCTTTCAACTTTTTTAGGGTGATAATTTTCAAAATCAAAACAAAGAAACCAGTAGGCTACACTATTTGAACAGTCTCAGTACATCCAAAAAATATATATACATTATCTATTTTCTTATTCTGGGAATGAAAGCTGCTGTAAGCACTGGTTTCCCTCTCCCTTTACCACCAGTTTCTAGTCTTATGCACCTCAAAGTTTATCCCAGAATTAGATAGTCACAAAATAAATTTAAGCATGTCTCAAGAATGCCCTGAGGGGTTCTGTTTCCCTATAGAAATTCTTTTAAGTTTAACACAGTATATAAGATCTTCTATTTGATTATCTGATGACCTCGATTTCTCATTTTCCCTGTAAGATGAGTGTTGAAATTCAAAACATAATGTGACACTACTGAACTCTGAAGTTACTTTGATGTTTTAAGTTTAATTGATTTTAATAATATTTCATTTGCTCTTATAGAACACCAACAAATAGGTTTCATCATCACTGTTATCTCAGATCTATCCTTTTTTTGTTGTTCTTATAAACTACAGAATACAAAATAGAGGCCCAAGACAAAAAATTTAGAGCAATACATCTATCAAGCAAGCAATTCCAATTGCTCTATTAATATGGCATCATCTCTTGAATCTTTACAACCCACTAGGAAGCCAAGGGCAAGTGGCCCCATGTGGGCAAATTATTGCTATTGTTTTTAATAACTGTTATTACTCTGAGGTTTAAAGAGATGAACTGAAACACTCTAACAGGGATTCTCATAGGTGTCGTTAATAACAAACTCTTAAACTCTAAAACCAATATTATCTCTTCTCTCATGTATTAGGCAATACTTTTGATGTCTATGCAGTTTTAAATTTATAGTAGTCATTTAATCAAAACTAACTTTCATTGGTGGAGATTATATTCCCTGAACATTTTTCTAGACATCTAAAAATCATCACAAAACTTATATGTCTCTTTTCTACATATTAGCTTCAAAATTAGCAGCATCCACTGTCACCATTTCTTCTACCATATAAATGCTCCTAATTTTAAAATTTGAAATTCTGGGTTTGACTGTGATGGCTAATTTTCATACTCATCTAATAACAGTGAGTACTATAATTAATCACTGAAAGCACTCAAAAACAAAAGCACAGTGTCTTTTTCTCCTGAGAAAATTTGCTCTTTTCTGTGATTTCTTTCTCAGTTACTGATGTACCACCAGACCTTCAGGTGAGAAATCTTGGTATCCTCCGGACTTTTCCCTTTTCCTTTCTATCATTCCACCATGAAAAGGGGCTTAGTGTAGCAAAAATATCTACAGAATAGGTATTGGTTTTGATAATATTGCCTTTGTTTTTATCTGGACAAATAGGTTTTAACGTCATTCTTATTTCCAAATTTCTTTTTTTGTTCTGATAGACTACAGTATGCAATGTAGAGGTCCACAGATAGGGGGACCTTGGTGTTAATAGTTATGAACCACAATCTGACTATGTCTTCAACAAACTGAGCACATATCCTCACCTGTTTTTGCCCTCAGTTTTGTTTCTCTTTCTAAAACAAAAATAACAAAGCTTGCCTCAAGAAGTTGTGAATAATAAATATGAATAATAAGCATCAAATGCTTGACACTTTAATAGTGTTTGGCAGAATATAGATGATCCTAAAATTGTGTGGCCTAAATCAAGATGTATTTGAGCCACACCTTGAAGGCTAAGTTGCTTATTGCTATGACCTCATGAAAAGACTGTGCTAAGAGAAGGGAATGAGAAGTTTACTTTGAGAAGAGCAAGGGATATAAGAACAAGCAGACTAAATTTGAAGCTGGAAAGACAGAAAGAAGTCATATTCTAAAGGATCTTACATGACAAACTAAACTTTTGGATGCTTTAGAACAATGAAGATTTGTAAAATAAGCAGGAGGGGAAAGAAATATAACTCGGTTTGTGCCTGGGTCTATGTATGTATGTATGTATGTATGTGTATGTGTCTTTGGGCAAAAGTAGGAGAATAAGATAGTTGTTTACTATTCCTTTATTTTATTATTTTTATTCATATATTTAAGATGTACAACATAATGCTTTAATATATAGTTACATAGTAAAATGGATACTAGAGTCAAACAAATTACATATCCATCATCTCACATAGTTATCCTGCTTTGCGTGTGTATAAATGTACCTAAAATCTACTCTCTTAGCAAATTTCCAGTTTATAATACAGTATTATTAACTATATACCCATGCAGTACATTAAATTACTAGATCACTTAGGTTTTTTTTTGTTTTGTTTTAAAGTTGTGGGGGTACAAATCAGGTTTGGGTACCTAAGTAGTCATCTTACAGGTGAAGTTTTGGGCCTCCCATTGGACCTCACTTTGCCTGGATTAGTATCAAGCACCCTTATTGAGGTTATGTGTCCCCCTCCTGGCAGTGTTGATCACTTATTTTTTTTATAGAAGATAGCTGTGTGTGACTTGTAGTTACTTTTTTACTCTGACAATTTTTATTTACCATTTTGATTGAAATTTTAGACACAAAGTTAACTGAATTGCCAAAGACTTAAAACAAAACTTCTATTTACTAGGATGCTTAGAATGTGTCAATGATCAGTTAGTTAAATGTGAAGACCAATTATGGACCACAACTTTCTTCAGTTTTCTACATCATCTATTCTGGATCTGTCCATGCAAAGTGATCAATTATTTCAGGGACCAAATTATGTTACATGTTTTTCACTTTTTCAAAAAAAATTTTTTTTTGGTTAGTTATTCAATCTGTCCTCCCTATAGGGTTCTAGGAGAAAATGAGAACAGGATGGCATTCACATTACTGATGCAATGCCAGTCAATGAAACATTATCGCCTGGAGCATTCTTAATATAACTGTTTTATTATTTCTTGTACAGTCATCAGAATGAGAATGTTTACCTATGAGGAAAGTCTCTGCACAGATAGACTCACTGAGGAATCTAACAACTCTATCAGTAGAGAGCTCTTTGACTTTAAAAATGAAAATTTTTATATTTAAAGTCCACATTGAATTTTTTAAAAAGGAAATAGAAAACACATGATACAGCAATTTTTTAATACCATGACTAAATGAAAACCCATAATGAGAATTATAAACAAAAATGATTCCCTTTTATTCTATCACTTATCAAGCATCACACACGACTAAATAATTTTCCCATTTTATCCCACCTTCTGCATTAATATTTTGCCATTCTTGCATGTTAATGTTTATAGAAATCTCTATTTTGAGTATGTTTGTTCTTTCTGTGGAAATATTTGCTGAGTTAACACTGATTATTTTAAACAACTTTTTCTGAAAGCGTATGGACTCACATGCCAGTGCCTCCCCCATAGAGATCAATGAAAACTCCTCTCTAGGACAATAAAGCCACTCACACAGTTTACCTCCTGACCAAATGTGGTACTTACCAATACACACCACGGAGACATAGGAACACATAATGGGTCCTTTTTACCATTGGGCCCTTGCAAATGTTAGTCCCTTTTCTCATTGTCCCTTTCAAATTCTTTGCCTAGTAAACTCATTATTCAAACATTATCTGCCTTTAAGTATTTTCTGACTCACCACCCATCTGTTGATATAGTTTTAGCTAATTAATAAATTAGTATCATCCATCATGAATGCAGAAAAGACCTGCTTTTACAGGGTGGGAGATAAGGATCACCAAAGCTTCTGTACTTACTGAGAAACCTTCATAAGAGCTAAGGGAAAAGCTCTTGTATTTTTTTAAATCTTATTTTCTTTCTCCAAACAACTGTTAATAATATTCATAATTTCCACAAGTATGAAAATGTCCCTTGGACATATCTATAATAGTTAAGGCTAAACTCTGGAGCCAGAACTGCTAAATTAGATAGTTTTTTGGTTTTGGAACGTGATCAGCCAAAACCTAGATTCCAGGAAAATGCCTTAGGGGTGAGTAGGAGGGTGGAAGAAAAATGGAGGCCAAAAAGCTAGGTGGAGTAGAAGGGAGGGGGCTTTGGACAACCTCACTCTGTCTCAGCAAGAGCATTTCCACCTTTATCTGCTTATATATTGACCTTCTATACGAGAGTCCTTTTGTAAAAAGAAAGAAAACCGCTTTTCCTTTTTTATAATTTTGAAAGCTACTGGTATAAATATTCTTACTGTCCATGTTAGTAATTCAAAGCATTAGTAATTTTATTTCCTATTTAATGAATAAGAAATTGGTATTCAAAGCAGTTTGAGTCAGGTGCAGAATTTTTTAATTAAGCTCCCAGTGTGGTTCACAAAAGACAGATGGCTACAGTTTCAGTGCTGTGGTTAAGGGTGGCATGCTGTTTCCAGTTTCCATAGTTCTCCAATGACTAGAAATACATTTTTTAACCAATAACACTGAAAAATAAAACCTTAGTAATTCCGTCATTCTCTTACACATTTACAAAATTCACCTGACAGAAAATAAGCATTATGTATTTTGGTCAACACAGGTATACCCTGGCTGGATGCAAGAGTACACGTTTAGAAGATCTCATAAAGTTCCTAGAAGTTTTATGAGTCTATAGTACATGTAACATTTTCTTTTTCATCAAGACCATTCCTAGTTTCCTGTATGCTGTCCAACTAGCATGCACATATTCTTTTTAAAATTATCAATGTAGAAATAGGCTAATTTCAAAAAAAAAAAAAACACCATAAAATCAAGAAGCTATCTCTTTCCTATCATGTGCAAATATCAGATTACAAAAAGGTAGTTAATCATGAAAACCTTTCAAAGAACAGAGTAAAAGAGAAAATAAGATAAGGATCTAAGTATAATACAAAAAAAGGAGCAATAAAAGGCAAGTGGAAATAAGATAATAAGGAGCAAAAAAGAATAATTGCATTTAATTAAGGCAACAGATGAGAAGCAAAAAATGGACACTTCCTAATTTTACATCTGGAATGATATTACCGTGTGCCCAAGCTAAGCATGAAACCCAGAATGAGCTTGGTTTGCTTCCTTCTTTACTATCTAGATTGGAGATTGATGATTGTACCCTGATCCACTCTCTGAGAAACACACACAGTCTCTGATCCCTAAGGGTAGGGTTTTGTAACAACAAAAACAACAACAACAAACAGTGGCTAAGGCATTAATTTCTGTCTTCAGTCTCAGTGTTGTTCAGGGGGTACTCTCTCTGCTACACCTATGAGTTCACACTCTTCCTATTGTTTCCCCTCCAGTGTTGTGCTTTTCTGCCCTTGTACTTCTACAGCTCTGAATTTCTTCTGTTATCATAACTGTCACACCGTATGGACTGCTGGTTTCCTTACATCTCTTCCATTACAATACTCTCTTCTATTTCATTCAATTTACAGCCTCAGTGTGTGTGCCAGTTTTAAAATACGGTGGATAAACTAAATAAATATTTGTTATGTGAAAAAAAATCTACCTTAGAACATACAACCATGAAATATTTTCCTAGTTGAATAAATACTTCAAATAATCTACCATATTAATGGTTGAGCTTGAGGCAGTGAACCATGGACAGTTAATGAAGTACGAGTTTTAGAAGATACTAAATAATACTGAAAACAGTATGGATATTTGTCAAAAAAAACACTACAAATGGAACTACTATACAATCCAGCAATCCCACCTCTAGGTATTTATTTAAAGGAAAAAAATCAGTATATCAAAGAGATAGTTGTATGTGCATGTTTAATGCAGCACTCTTCACAACAGCAAAGAATGCAAGAATAAACAAAATGTAATTGTATATATGTGTGTATATATGTATGTACATATACACAATGGAATACTATTTGAACATAAAAAAGAATGAAATCATGTCATTTGCAAAAGCATGAATGAAACCGGAAGATATTATGCAAAGTGAAATAACCCAGGTACATAAAGACAAATAGTGCATATTCTCACTCATATGTAGGTGCTAAAACAAATTTCATATCATGGAGACAGAAAACACAGTGACAGATACCAGTGGCAGAGAAGGGTGTGAGAGTGGAAGGGGGAAATGGAAAACTTGTTAAATGTATATAAACTTACACTTAGAAAAAAGAGATAATTTTTAATATTCTATAGCAGACTCAAGTGACTGTAGTTAACAAAAGCAAATTGTGTATTTGAAAATACCTAGAAGAGAGGACTTGAACTGCCACCAACACATAGAAAAGACAAATATTCAAATTGATGGACACCCCAAATATTCTGATTGATAATTACAGATTCTATGTCTGCAAATGTTCATATGTACTCCAAAAATATGTTAAATACTATGTATCAATAAAAGAAAAAAAGTAATACCTATAATAAACTATAATTTTAATATAAAATTAAAAACTAAAAAAATTAATAATGAGAAATAATAATAAGGCACAGACTTTTAGAGAAAGTTAAGGCAAAACTTAAGGAAACCTTTGGTATATAGTATTCTTAACTTTACTATGGATTGTGAAAAAAGTTATCTATAAGGATAGTCATGGTAAAATTTTTAAAATAGCAAAAATAAATTCCATTGCATGTACTTATACAATAAGTACACAACCAACAAAAGTAATATTTTAAGAGCCTAAAATGATATATGTATCATGGTGATCAATATTTAATTTGCTTGTTATCTACTTGACTCCTTTAAGGACTACTTTCTCATTTACAATTCTATACCTATGTTTAGGAAAATTCCTAGAACATAGTAGTAACTCAGTTTAATGTATGAGTATGCTGCATTGTTGATTGAAAAAAGTACAATTAACTGAACATAATTATAAAAGAAACTTATTGAGAGATCTGTGTGTGAGACATGCACGTGGATGCATATATATTTAACATACATGCACAGAGAGAGAAGAAAAGTCAAAAAGAGAGAACAGTACCAATAGTATTCTCTGAAGAAATTTTATTTTTTTACTCAGAAATATCTCCTAAATTTTCTGCAGTGAAAATATTAATTGCAATGAAAAAATACAGAACTACAAAATAAATAACAGACTATTGAAATAACACAAGTATCTTCTCAGTAAAATCTCTTGACATAAAGTTGCAAGATTTAAATAATCAGAAAAGTACTAAGAAAAGCTATCAGGGGTTTCATGCAGATAGTCCAAAATGTTATTCTCTCTTTATCACAAGAAAACCCTACTTCTGTCAGTATTTGCTATGAGACTACCTAGCTAAAAAGCTATTTTGTAACAAAACCAGTTTTATTTTGATCGTTGAACAGAATTTTTACCTCACAAGTCTGGCCTAAATTCAAGTGTGATTCTGATGTAAAGGTTTATTGTTAGGCTCAAAAGAGATGCTGCCTATGAAAGAAATTGGAAATGTATAAGTGCACAAATCAAATGCACTATATTCCAGTTATTTGAGACCATCAGTGTTGGAAAAGAGCCAAGACTAAAAGACAGAAAATGAATTTATTTAGTAGAAAAAAAATCTGTGTGGGAATTTCTGCTTCACAATTTCCTTTTTTCAAATGGCAGGCTATTGTATGTGTGTATGTATGTGAAAGAGTGTCTGCTTTATTTTTAAAAGTAGGAAGATTTAAGTATTTCATTTCTACTATATTGGAAAAACTATGCTGAATCCAAATCAGAAAGAGAGAGATTAACATTTTCAGAATCGATTCAATTTCTCGAACAGCCTCAACTTTTACAGCGTTTTATTTAAGAACTGTGAGGTAAGAGCTAAGGGTGGCATATAAAGAAATTATATTTGTGCTAATTGAGATATTTAAAAATTAGCTTTTGCAAGGTAAAAGAAGTTAAAGGGAAAGAATGTTTCCATTCTGGGAAACTCCGGAACTCCCTCCAAGCAGACAGATGAGCTCGCAGGTCTCTGCCGTTGAGCTAGCTCACCCCTCTCTTCATTCCATGTGTTGGAAGGTAAGAGGAGACTCATATTGGGTTTGCTTTACCAATTTATCACATCTCTATAATGGTTCGTGTTAGTTCTCTTGTGTCGATAGTTAAATAGAGAAGGAGCATAGTATGGCAGATCTAGAGTGAGTTTTTGCTAAGAGTCCTGCCCCATTTTCTTTTTTTTTTTTTTTTGGTTTTTGTTTATTATTATTATTTTTATTTTAAAGATGTGGGATACAATTCAGGGTTAGGTATACAAACGTTGATTATGCAGGTACCCTTGTTGATGCGATGTGCCCCTCCCTCCCCTAGCAGTTTCCCTCAACTGCCCATCCACCCCCCCCTCCCCTGGCAGTTTCCTGCCTCATTTAGTGGAGAAGAAACACCAGCAACTTGCTGATCCCCTTGGAGCCTCTGTTTTCTTTTCTATAATTGTAAACAAGAGTATTTATAGTGCAAGGATGCTGTGAGGATAAAGATACTTTATGTGCCATTGTTGGGACATAATGGCCCAATAAATAATTAACACAATTATTGATTTGCAATGCAGGTCTAGACCTCTGTCTGTATGTGTGCAGTATATATTTATACATTATTTAACAAACTACATATTACCTCATTTCCTAAGCATAGGTTTCATTCAGCCAATTTAGTTTTGACGGCTCCATAGTGACTGTTCCTACTATGTTTACCTTACAAAAAGCAGAAGACACTTCAAGCAGAGGGGTCTTTCTAAAATGCAACTCTATTCCTGTCATTCTGCTCCTCGTAACTCATTCCACTTTCTCATCTTCCACTGGATGACTCTTTAACAAGGTTGTCTAGGTTGCATGGAAAGCAGTTGTAGTCATGCCCTAGCCAACTTCTCAAACACTAGATCTCAGCAAAATCTTTCTCTTTTCCATCACACACACATGCATATACTTACATACCTGTGCAATGTACCATGATCTCTGCTTTTTCCTTATGCTAACTCACACTTTGCACCCTTTATCCTGGAACACCAGTCTTTGCTACTTCCCTGAAAATCTCTTACACATCTTCCAGGTGTTGGCAGTAAAACATTTTCTGATCTCCTAGACTTAATGTGCCCATATGGCTTTTTGGATGTCCTACTATCCCTGAAGGAGCATTGGTTGCACTGGATTGTATTTGCCGGTCAACTTGTAAGTCTCATACAGTAGCCTGGAGGCCGCACAAGAGCAGGAGTTTCCTTGCCATTTCATCACTGGCAAGTGGTCCAGCAAATGGCATATAATATGCACTCAGTGAATATTGGTAGAATGTTTGAATGCAAAAATTGTATCCCAAAACATGGAGCAAAACTTCTATCATCAACTTCTCAGTAAACTACCTCCTCTAAATTCCACAGTAAGCATGAAAGACGAATAGACAAAGGAAGCTCTTTATATCACCAGTAATACTACCGTGGGAAGCCTCAGGGATTCAGATTCTGACAGAGTTTCTCCTTTCCTATCAATATCCATGTCTAGAGGAAATAGGTATCTTTGTAAAAAAAAATTTAAAAAAGGAGTTGGGGGAGCAACTTTGTTAAAAAAAAAAATCAAAATGATTTATCTTCAGCCTAGGACAATCATTTTCATTTGTGATATGAGAAAAAAAAGACATCGAGAACAGGTATCTATTTCCATCCATTATACCATAATTGTTTTTATCTGTAAAATATCTTCTAACATGAATAAAGAGAAGATGGAAAATATGTAATAGTCAATGTATTTGAGTGTTAGGAATGAATGATTTTTTCCTCTGTTCCCTAAGCTTTCTGCAATATTAAATTATCTTTACAGTAATGAATAAAATGAATAGTGAAGAAAGAAATCAGGTTTCTAAATCACCTTCATTTATCCTGCTGCAAAGATCAGAAAATAAAAATTCTGATGTTACAGGTAAAATTTATTGCAGCTCATTACAGTACCTTGCAGTTTGTAAGAGAGCTGTAGTGTTTTCTGATTAAGAACTACAAAAAAAGAGATCAAGATACATATATCAACGTTCCATTTTTTTAAGCTAATATATCCATTATGGTACACATAGACACACACATACACACACACACACATACACACACACACACACAACACATATCTCGGCCAATAGATTAATAGCTCATAACAGAACTGGACAAAAAACAAATATTCAGAATAGGACCTTAAGAACAACTAACCTGTTTCTTTAAGTTGCAAAAGACTACCTTATCATATTTGTTCTTCATTAAGACAGTATCTTCAATGAAGCAGAAATGTAAGTTAAATATATACACTCTGTTGGCTCCTTGAAGTCACATATCCTGGCCTCTACAGACCTTAAAAAGCACCATGAGCCTGCACCCTTCTCTGTTTACTCTGCCTTTGCCCTCCTGGGCAACACTATAGTGCTTCAGGAGGCATCTTGGAGTGCCGGTTAGCCAGCCCTTATTGGACAAGCACATCTCAGTATCCACAATATCAGCAGTCTATGCTGTAGATATTAGGACTAAATCATGTAACTTATGGGGGAAAAAAACCCAAAATGTCATTTGATAGAGAATGAAAAAGGTATGAATTTATCAACTAGAGAGAAAATGATACAACTGAATGGTTTATGCTGCTAAAGGTATTTTAGCAGTTATTTGCATATGACTTTTGTAATGCGGGATCTTGCCTTACAAAAGAAGTATTTCACCTAAGTGCGCACGTCCTCTGACCATATCATGGATCAATAAGCTTCTGTAAACACCACTAAAAGGACACATTATGTTTTATGTTAACACATTATGCTTTATTTTAGTTTTTTGGATCATAAATTGGTGTTGACAAAGTTACTATTCAAGGAATGGTTTTCAATATGCTGTTCTCTTTTTGTGAGAGTTAGGTTCATATTTTGGTCATTTCTCAGCAATTTTATTCAGTGTTAAATTTAAATCCATAGTTTAGCTAAAATGCTGTCTCTTCCCAATTGAAGAGTGAAGAAAGCACAATAGCAATCATGTTGGCACACTCTATATCAACAGTACCAAAAAATGTTCCATGTAAGATGGCAATGAGCAGACCTTGAAGGAAATTTAATGCAGGGCTCCAAAACTTGCCATCAACCTTCTTAGACCCCCAAAATGATACAGTGACACTCAACACTTTATAATATTCCTTAATACAATGTTTAAAAAGTGTTTTTATTTAACATTTCTGTGTATGCTCCCTAAGGAAAGTAGCACCAGCATTATTATTCTTATCACAATGTGATATTAAGAAAAATGACATCCAGACGGAGTGGATGACTGAGTAAAGATTACTTAATAATCTGGTAATACAAGCAGGTATAATGTTTGAGTCCAGCGCTGTCCAACAGAACTTTCTGCAGTGATGAAGGTGCTTGATAAATCAGAGCTCTTAGATACCTGTGGCAATTGAGCACTTGAAATGTGGCTAGCACAACTATGCATTTTCAATTTAGTTAATCTTAATTTCAGTAGCTTCATGTGGCTAGTACTTATTGACTATAGTGAACAGCATAGTTCTTGTCACTCCTCCTTTGCTCTGTCCTGTAATCACTCTGCTGATTTTGCTACCATTGTTGGGAGACTCATTCTGATTGTCACATGGTTCTTCTACCTTTAAAGCCTGGTGTTGGGCATTATTGTGGTAGAGTATGTGCCAGGCATGGGCAAATGGAAGGAGGTTGCAATGGCAAGAGGCTGCGGATCAAAATTTAACAGGTTGAATATTTAAAAATTTTTTAAAATCTATTTTACTTTCCAAAATAAATAAATAATTATGCTTTCCCATTTACTAAGTTTCTGAAAAATGATGTAGACAATTTCTATGATTTATGGCCTTGCCAGCATTTTCACATATGCTATCTCATAGTATGCTAACAACAGTAACAAAAAACCAACAAGCAAGTAATTTTTTATTGTTTATATACAGATGTAAACAAAAGCAAAGACAAGGTGAGTAATGTATTCAGTCACACAACAAAAGGAGTGCAATATCATTTATCAAGAATAAAACGAATGGAGAAAATTCTATTTAATCTTCCAAACAAAATATTTCTATCAGTGCAACTTATATTTTAGAGTTGCACACTGATCACTACTATACACAAACAATGATGCTGAAAAATCTTATGACAGTTACTCAGTTTAACAGTGTTGATGATTACTTATGTTTCATTACAAATGCTGAAAATCAGTAAATTTTGTAAACCATATATGTTTCCTCTTGATAAATGTATGTATACAATAAAACACATATAATTATAAAATTAACAAAAATCTGCATTTCTGCAACATGTAGAAAATAATCCACCATGTTTCTTTCTCCATTCTCAACTTCTCCATCAGCTTAAATAATTTTTATTTTTTCTATCAATTTCTTGACATTTTACCTACACTTTAATCACACGTTGTTCCTCTCCATGTCCCCAATTTTTCTTGAACTTTCTTGCTCTTCTGCCATTGTGTGTGGAGTTCTCTTAGAGTGCTCTTCCCACCTGCCCACCTACTAAACCTTAGATTTTTCAGTACATAGATCAGATGCCTCCCACTACAAAAAGTCATTTCTTTCATCAGAATTCATCACTCCCTCTTTAGTATTTTCTTAGCAGTTCTGAACTTGATCTCTTGTGTTGCACAATGGATGTGTGTCTGAAAGCACTTGTTACTAGTTAGCAGTCTGAAAGCACCATGTAGTGAGAATCATTTTGAATCTCTCCAAAGTTTCTGCCTGTAAGTCCTTAAATAATACCGGTCAAAAAAGAATTTTTTTAAAAAATCCAGTTGTGAAACAGCATTTGAATTTCAGTTGATTTTTTCTTGCTAACTCTAGATCATCAGCCTCACAAAACAGCCTCAAAAACTCAACCCTCTATTCAAGCATTCCTGATACTACTCACAAGTGCGAAGATGAAAGTGTAAAGCTTAGAGTAGCAGGTTGGCACAGGATCCCCTCAGCTTGAGAATTTTGTCAGAATAAATAATCACCTAACACTTTGCCTTCGCAATCTTTGCACGTAGAAACTAAAGTGTTCAGAATGCAAATCCTTTAACAAAATTCCTAAGTAGAGCAGTCAGAGAATAACATTAAAATCTTAGTGAGTGGTGACATTTGTCATAGTAGATTTATTTGAATTAAGTGAATTATTTTGTTGTCCAGATTTATTATTCTAAAAATGGTGCCATTATTTTATAAGTATTTTATTTATTTATTCAAGAAATAGTCATTAAGTACACATCATATGCTAGGCACTCTGCTAGTCCAAAGATTGAATATAAATATTACATTGTTTTCATTCTCAATAACTCATAGTCTTAAAAGGGAGGCAGAATAAGTATGTAATAGATAATCACAGAGTTTGAGCACAATGACATTCATTTCTTTCCCAGCTTGTTCAACTAATTATTTGATTTGGGGTAAGTTTCTTAGCATCCTTGAGTCTATAAAATGGAGATAATAAAAGTACATACCCCATTGGGTTATTGTAAGAATTAAATAAACCGATGTCAGCAAATTCATAAAATATTTAGTTCAATGTTTGGAATTTAATATATGTTCAGTAATTATTGGTAATAATAATTGCAATTCAAGGAGAAAAAGTGCTGTGACCAAGGAATACAATATACTATGCAAATTTGAAAGGACAGGACCTCATTCTGTCAAAGTAGGCAAGATAAGCCTTCTCCGAAGGAGGATTGTTGAAAGCGATACTTCAAAGATGAATAGGAATTTTCCAGGTGACATCACTGAGTAAGGGATGGGCATTTCAGATGAAGAAACATCTTCAGAAAAATATATTCAAGAGATAAGCAACACCGTATGGCTAGAGCAGAATGTCAGTGGATAAGAGACTAAATAACATAGCAAAGGATCCCAGGAACATCCTGAAGAAGAGAGCTGTGAACGGATTTCTATTTTACAAAGATCAGTATGGCTACAGTTCATGAAATACACTTTAAAGAGCTGAAATACTAAATGGGAAAACAAGTTAAAATGTTACCTCAACTATTCTAGGACACAGATGTCAAAACCTTGAACTTAGTAATAGACAGGAGGGAGAAAGTTGAGAGAAAGATGAGGAAGGATTAAAATGATATAACGATTGATAATGGGGACTGAGATATCACCATAATATCACAGCAGAAGGAAGCATTTTCCTACTTTCACCCACTTGCTACAGTGAAAACAGACATACAAATATTGCCATTTAAGTACTAGTAATCAATAGAACATTTCATTTATTGCTTGACAAATAATTGGACACCTCAGTAACAGTGAAAAGAATTAGATTCTATCTATATTAGGCACAATTCTGGCTAGGTTTCCATGTATATTGCCACATAAGAATTTATTAAGGTAATAAATGCAAAAAATAATAGCTATTCTTAGATGACCAAGATTTAAATATTAAAAGGAATGAAATGTTAATGAAGAATACTCAAAGTAAAAATAAAGATAAATATTGTCCCAGTAGAGGAAAGATTATTAAAAAGAATGGACTAATCCTGTAAGACGCTTCAATCTTCTGGTAAGCACTTATTTAGGCATTGCTTATTAATTGAAAAAATGTTATCAAATGGAAAGAGCATAATTTGGAGACTCAAATATTTTAGTGGTTACATGGCCTTTGAGAAGGTGATCGACTCTCTCAGTTTATCCATATAGACATCAACAGTAATAAGATTGGCATGCTTGATTGGTTGAAAAGACAGAGTAAACATAGCAGCAGATTAAAGATAATTGGCATAGCCCAGTTGTGTATTAGGTACTAAAGAAATGTTAGTTCCTTTTTAACTATCATCTTTAATATTTAGGGTTACCACATGTTCCACTTTCTCCCACACTGGATCTTTGTTGTTCTGGTGTCCTCAGTATTTTTCTATTTTTCATTCTTTAAATAAGATATTATACTTCTATAGTTTTGTTGAACCTCATGAAACTAGTGTAAGGGCTCTTGGGCATTATTATACATAAAATAAAATTTTTAATTGAATGTGGTTTTGAGATTTGGTTGATGAGTATTCTCCTTTTGACAATGTTTTCATATAATAAGTTCAGTCTTGGTTTTAAATGTGAAATTGTGGTTGCCTCCACACAACATCCCCCAGCCTATATTTCTTAATCTTACATGCAGCTAAGTGTGTACACGACTCTATTCTTACAAAAGACTGTAAGCAGAAATGACTTGGACAGCATCTTTCACTTCCTTAAGAGGATATTGCTTTCCTTGCACTCTCTCTTTTACCCTTGCAGAGTGTGGTGATCATCAACCAGCTTCAACCAAGGACAGCAAGACTTTGTGTTGCAACTAGATGCAACCTGTGTCTCCCACCCATCTTGGAGCAGAGCCAACAATGTGCTTTGTGCCTCCTGTCCACTATTACATACATTTTTCGTTTATGTGAGAAAGAATGGAATATGCTTCTGTGAAAAAAAAACTGTATCAAAGAAATTTGAGATGAATTTTGTAGATGTACACTTTGTACTTCCACCTTTGCCCATTATCTCATCTAATAGAGTATAAAATAAATGCACAGTTATCAAAGATTTCACTTTAACAGGCATTTAAATATGAAAGACAAAGGCCTTTCTCTTGGGCTGACCCTTTTCAGATAAAATATTAACTAACTACCTTTTTTTTCTTCAAGAGTAGAATGTAGGACACTTGCTTACAAAATATAGCATATTTTGATATGCGTAGCTAAAAACAGGTAACGCTTAGTCTGGAGTGGTGATGAAAGTATTTAAAGCTGTCTGGTACTTGGTGTGTGAGACAGTCTATTGCATCAGGAGAAAAAGTACAACATGAAAATATTAGGTGTATGCGAAATATGTTCAGGAAAGAAATAGAGGTCAAGCAGTCCTGCTAATGAGTATGAAAGAGTAATTTGAACTCTTTCATTGCAGTGGTTTGGTCTTTTAAGAAAGGTATATATCAGAGTTTTGGTAAGATGGCGACAGCACAGGTGGGACTGTGAGATTCTCCAAAAACCAGAGGAGTGGAGAGAAAGGATGAGTGGAGAGAAGGATCAGCAAAAGAGGAGCTGCCCACCGCAGCCATTTTCCAGGCAGAGTTTTGCATTGCCCTGCCCATCTATGAGCAGCCTCCACCTTGGTTTCTAAGGTAACCTCACCAAACAGGAGACAAAAGGCCCTCCCCTATGCTGAATCAGACGCAGGCAACTCAGTCCTTTGGCAGACCTCTGAGGCAGCAAGCCAAGGGAACCAACCCAACCTATGAGTAAGTCTATCTGCCTGCAAAGGGCAGAAGCTAGAAATCAGAGCTGAAGAGACTTTAGACACTCAGGAAAGACTCCAGAGCTAGTCTGGTTTCTTATTTTGATTTTTTTATTTTATTGTTTTGACTGTTTGTTTTGCTCACTTTTGTTTGCTTTTTGAGTTAGACTACTTGTTTGAGTTGGAGAAAAGCACATCATAGGCATGATTTTATTGGACTATCTTTGTGTGATTACTGGTATGCTTTAGGGAATCTTGTCTGTTTGTTTTTTACTCTTTTCTGGTCTTGTGTCTCTTTTCATTCATTAGGTGGTACGTATGTCTGTTTTCCCTCTTACTCTTCTCTCTCTCCAACTTCCTCTTGACGTCCCCCCCTTCCATTATTTTTCTTTTTCTAACCTCTTTTGGTTCCAGGGAGCAAACCTAAACCCCACTGAATGGACAGATTGTAAGGCAGTGGGACGTGTGTTCCAGTGTGCCCCTACACATGTTGGTGGATACTAGGATCTGCAGATAGATTCTGAATCACAGCTTCCCCCTCAATTAAATCTCAAAACTACAAAAAGTACATTCTCAACCTACAGTCCAGCCTCAAAAGTGAACAAAGTCAGAGGACACTCATAAGGAAGAACAGGAGATTGAACAAAAAGAAGTAAAAGCAACCCCACATTCCCTAAAAAACAGAATTAAAGAAGGGGAGGGAAAGGGGGAGAGAAAAATCTACATAAATGAAGAAAAACCAAAAGAAGAATATGGGTTTGCACAGACTCCTGGGAGGTCAGACACTGAAAAAACTGACTTTGGAATGCAAATAAT
>CAUYQG010096977.1:0-23280 GCA_963574415.1 Tarsius wallacei
CGCGCGCCTGTAGTTCCAGCTACTTGGAAGGCTGAGGCGGAAGGATTGCCGGAGCCCAGCAGGTCGAGGCTGCGGTGGCCGGGAGCGGCCACTGCACTCCAGTCTGGGCGACAGAGTGAGACTCCAACTCAAAAAAAAAAATAAATAAATAAAATAAAATAAAAAATAAAAATAAAAATAAAAAATAAAAGATAAAGTTCAGGAAAACAATGGGGTAATAATTCATTTCAGTTTTTCTGACTGATCCAAGGGCATTGATGGAAGGCACTCGCCAGACATCAATTAAAACAGCTGAGATGTCTCTTTATCAGAGGGCCAACGATGGATGAACTATAGGCACGAATTTTCCTGGTGTGAACCTTGGATTGGGCTGACAGTCTCTTATCACTGATTTCCTTCTTCGCATCTACTGTCTCTCCCCTTCCCCACCACCCTTGCCATCAGGTTTAGTGGCCTTGTCCTAGGCTTCTTGACCAATTTAATTCTCTTTTCCTCTCCCAGTCAGAAAGGCTGTAATCTGGCTTCTAGGAGAGAGACTCATTTGCTTATCCTCATGCTCTTTCTAGACTATTTTAATGACAAAAATACACCAGTGCCGAGCTTCCTTCTGTGCCTGTCTCTTAGACTCAAGGGGCTTTTCTTCTATCAACAAAAATGAGCACCACGCAAATCAAAACGTCATACTCAAAACTCTTATTTGTGATAATGGATTCAGAAACCTTTCACAATGGATAGATTTTAAATGGATATGGATGCCTTTGATGGGTATTGAAAATAGAAGGAAAGAGAAACAGGACTACAAATATTTCTTTATTTTTTATTTTATGAAAGTAATTCCTATACATAATTTATAAAATTAAATATTTAGTAGTTCCCTGCTACTTCCCTCCCACTTGCAAATTCTTCTCTGTAGATGTAATCATTTTCTCTGAAAGTTTTAGTGACTTCTTTTTATTTCTGGTGTTCTAAAATTTCAAGATGTGTGGCTATTTTTAATGAAACTATCATTATTTTGGTCCTGGGGACATTTCCTCCAGTTTGGAAAATTTTTTCTTTTGTGGTTTCTTAGATAATATACTTGCCTATATTTTCTCTATTCTGTCAGACTTTGGTTGAATGTTTAATATTCTCCAATAATTTAATTTTAAAAAATTTTCTCTTCCATTTTCAATTTTCTTTGTCTTTTGCTTTGCTGTCTTGGACATCTCAGTTTTACCTTTCAACTCTTCCATTAAATTGTTATTTTTCAATTCCTCTTTCTTATTTTCTGGAAGCTTAATTTTAAACATAACCCATTTGTATGTTTTTTTTTAACGTGATGAAAGTAAAATACAAGCTTTTATGCTTTTTTAAAAATTTTTAATTTTAAAGCTGTGGGGTACAATTCAGGGTTAAGTATACAAATGTTCATTATGCAGGTACCCTTGTTAATGAGTATACCCCTCCTCCCTGGCAGATTTCCACTACTGCCAATGCCACCCCCTGCAATTTCCCACTACTGACAATCCTTATCTTATAGTATTATGATAATTGTTCAAGGTCCACTTATGAGTGAGAACATGTGATACAATTCTTTGTTTCTGTGTATGTTTTCAAAGAGACCTTTATTATGTTATTATTTATAACATAAAATTCACCCATTTGTGTTTTACAGATGCAGTTTTTCTGTCTCTCTGAGGATATTGGTTGCAGGTTTTTGAAGTTATTTTCCTGTTTGTTTTTTATTATCTTTGTTTTTCTCTGAGTTCCTTTTTTTATGTTTGCTTTTTTGGTTTTATTTTTTCTTTCTTAGAAAGAGACTTTTCTCAAATCCCTGGAGATACTTGATAATAACTTCTAAGTGTGGGGACCTAAAAAACGGATTGGAAACTATAGTTATTGAGCAGAGCTTTTCTAGACCTCTAGGGTGATTAATAGGGGTCTTCTTGCTTTGTTGAGGAGTCCTGGATCTCTTATAGCTCTGTATTTTCTCTTGACCTTTTCAAGAGAAGAGCTTTCCAATCTCCCACTAGGTCAGGGAGTCGGAGTGGATACGTCTGGTTGCCAGCATTTTAAGAGACAAGTTGGGGCAGGAGACTGATGATGCATTGATTCAGCAGGTTTTCTTTAACGTAATTCTCTTGTTTTCAACATGTGCTTCTCTTCTTATTAGTGCCTGGCTCCCAAGTCAAGTTCTTTGTCCTAACCTCTGGTCCCTGACAGAGTAAATCAGGGAAATCACTTGACTGCATGAGCTTATGTGGGAATGAGGATTTACTAATCCTCTTCCAGTTTCATCTTCACTCCCACCTTGAGAAGTACCAGATCCATTCACCCCCTGAGTCTTTCTGTAGTTGTACAGTAAGAATAATCTTGCTTTTCAGTTTCTCTCCTCTCCCTGTCCCTTGGTCACTGAGCCTTCAGCTGTCTCTTTTGCTTTAGCTGTTAAATAATGACATAGAACACATTCAGAAAGAAGCATAAAGTATACATGGGTAGTGTGACAAATAATTTTAAAGTGACAGCAGTTTAACCATCATTTGACTCAATAAATAGTACATTACTGGCGTCAAAGAAGTCCCTGTATATTCTGTTGTGATTTTATTACTCTATTCTTTAAAGGTAACCACTCTCTTGATATTTTTGTTAATCACTTTCTTATTTTTTTTGTATTTATACCACCTATGAATGCTTCTCTAAGAAATATGTTTTAGTTTTGCCTCCTTGTTTGGGCTCAACATCGGTAGAAATAGAATATACACAATCATTTGGGTCTTACTTCTTTATTGAATACTATGACCATTAGCTTCATTCCTGTTGCTGTGCATAGCTGCTATCCATTTCATCTGTTTCCTTGCTGTGAGTGTGTGCCATGGTTTGATTAGACCATAGCTTTCTTTCTTAAACATTTTTTATTTTAAAGATATGGGGTACAATTCAGGGTTAGGTATACAAATGTTCATTATGCAAGAACCCTTGTTAATGAGGTGTGCCCCTCCTCCCCTGGTAATTTCCTACTACGGTCAATCTCACCACCCCGCCTCCCCTGGCAGTTTCCCACTACTGCCAATCCCTTTCCTATAGTATTATGATAATTGTTCAAGGTCCGCTTATGAGTGAGAACATGTGGTACTCAGTTCTTTGTTTCTGTGATAGATCACTCAGTATTGCAGACTCTAAGTCCATCTAAGTTGTTGCAAAGTTCATAATTTTGTCCTTCTTTATGGCTATGTAATATTCCATCATGCAAATGTACCACATTATTTTAATCCACATTATTTTATTACTCTATTCTTTAAAGGTAACCACTCTCTTGATATTTTTGTTAATCACTTTCTTATGAACTTTGTCCTTCTTTATGGCTATGTAATATTCCATCATGCGTATGTACCACATTATTTTAATCCAGTCCTCCTTTGATGGGCAGCATGGTTGTTTCCATGTTTTTGCTATGGTGAACAATGCTGCAATAAGCATGCATGTGCAGATATCATAGTTTTCAAAAATTCTATTATTGGTGTACATTTTGGGTTTTTCCATGCCCTTCTGCTTTTGCTCTTTTAATGTTCTATTTACTTCTCTTTCTGCTGTTGCCCTTTCTCATTCTCTTTGGATGTGTATCTTAAATAAAATCCTGTATTTTTTTATTCTTTTGAATGTTTTGAAATTTTATTTTATTGGAGAGGGTACTGGGAGATAAACCCTATGTTAAAATAAAGCCAGGATTATTATATTAAGATATTATCTGGTAATGTAGCTATGAAGATGATTATAGATATGTTTTTATAACGTAGTTCTCTGGTTCTTTTTGTTGCCATAAACCCGGGTTGACAATGTTAGGATAATGTTGAAGCCAAGCATTACAAAAGCTAAAGTGATGATTTGGTTAAGAGAAAGTTCTTAGTGTGTTTGAGGTGGGGATTCCACTTTGCAAAGAGAATGGGAATAACTGCCTCCATAAGACAGCAACCACAAACTATTTAACGTATGACTTTGAATTTGTAATATCCTTTAATTTTTCAGTATCTTTTTTTCTTAATATTCTCTTAAGAAATGTTGCCTAAAATGCGTTTATTCCTGAAGAAATACACCTTCTGCAATAACAAGTGTAAACAAAATTGCACATTTTGTTTCTATTTTTATGCTATCATCTGAACTGAAGTGCATTCCAATGTTTTCTGCTTTCAGCAAACAGGCAGTTCTCTGTTATTTTGATCACTGGACCTCAATAGAGCTGAGCATAGGCTATGGTCAGTGAATATCTTGGCATAGATACTGATGATATCTGAGTACAGACCCAGGCATACTAATGTTAAAAATTGTAGAAGATGGTTTATTGTTTCTAGACAGTAGTACACAGCTAAAGGGAAAGTATAGGTAACTAAATACAAGTAATATAGACTCATACTTTACTCTTTTGTTGTCAAGTATAGTTATATCCCATATATTATAAATTGCAAGTTTTATTTTGAAAAGAGCAACCTATTATTTTGAAAGTTTTCTTAAAAAGCTGCAGCCATGACCTTGATGATTACATAGAATTTGAAAGCTGTGTTTGAAAGAGTGTTTTTCTATGTAATGAGCGTTTTTTACTTGTTCATTAAAATTACTGTAAAGCATTCTTTTCCTCTTTCAGGTTACATGGGATAATGATAAATATACCTGCCTTGATCATAAGCATCAAGGGTTAATTGAAGAATCAGTTTGAACTCCAGAAAATGTGATATCTATTATTCATAGGATTAAGCTTTTTAAAATATTAAAGCACACACACACACACAAACACACACACAGAAGCATGTATCTTAAGGAAGAGGAAATCTTATAAACTAGAAACTTTACTTGTGATTTGGTGGTATTGCAAAGACCATTCTTAGGGTGTGTCCCACTGTGTGATCTGGATAGGAAGACATTGTCCTGTTGTCTTTTATAATATTTTCAGAAAAATAGTGTTACATGGAATCACATTACTTTTATAAGAAAGTCAGTCATCACCTTTTTTTAATGAATACATAAGTTTCCAGCATTTTGGGATGATTTTTCTAAAACAGAAACTTCTTTTTCTTGGAATATTTCAGATAATTCCAATAAGATTCCAGCTGGAGCTAAAGACAATCATTTTCTTTTATTTTTTCCTCTCTCTTTTTCTTTTTTAAAAAGACGGATCCAGCATTCCTGTGGAGAACAGAAGATGGCACTCTTCCTTCTATCTTGTGATGTTTTCTATTTGAGTGTTTATTTTAATTCTTCTTTGTTAAGATTCAGCACAGCGTTCTGTTGGCGAGTTGATTGTTTCTTTGTGGTTAATGACCACTTTTCACTTATCGAAAGGCAGGGACACATTCCATGAAGTGTAATATTGAATGTGAGGCACCAACTGTCATTGGCAATTCAATAGTAAATAGCGGTTAAAGTTTGACAAGGTCCCTTACAGTTTACTTGCCCGTGTGAGCAACTTGTCTCCTGAATGATTTTCTCCTCATTCTGTTTTATAGACATGGGGAATAAAAACCATTTAAGTATATGATATCACTTGAAAAAGATTTGCTAGTACCACTTCCACATGCCCTAAAACTGGTGGTTGATTAAATGAGCATATAGTGATATAATCTGTGACCTTTCCGCCAATTCTAAGGTTCAAATTAAACTTCTTTTCAAAACTTCAATCTTATTTTATTTTTCTTGTACTTGGTATCTAGTCTAGCCTAGTTTATGCTGGTAAAGTTGAGATGATCTCATAGATGGCAATAAAATCAACTTGATTGACCTACTTTGTTTTCATGTTGCATTTTTCCCCAAGGATATAAAAGCAGTCACACATATTCATCAAGTGTTATCTAAATAATGTTACCTAGTTAGAATTAATATTCTATTTTTTGAAGGTCATCACTTTCATTATGCATATAAAATAGGCCCAGTGGATTTTCCTAGTGATACCTATATTTAGGTTTTGTTGACAAATAATTTACTTCATTTTTATACTTATTGGTTCCAAATTGGTATATTTGAATTATAAACATCTCTGTGTCTTGTTACTAAGGTAAATTATTAGGACATATATCTGTGTTAGGATATTGGTTATCTAAATTGGAGTCATAAGACTTGGTTGTATTTTTAACATTCTGCCTGGTGTCAGAGTAGAGTTCAAGTCCTTGCTCTGCCCAATCATTAAAAGAGATGACCTTTGGAAAATCACCCCTAGCTAAAGATCATTAGTAAGCTGTGTGATCTCTAAGAGTTGTATGCCTCTGGTGCAATTCTACCTTTTACACCTCAGGTCACTGTTGTGCTACTTTAATTATAGATCTCATTCTTATTAGCTAAACAATTCAAGACTTAAGCTTTTCACATTTGTAAAATACATCCATTAAGAAAGCAAACCAAAGTTTACAATACAAATAAAAAAGTGCTTGGTTATATATAGGAACAGATAAAAAATGAGATTTTTTTTCTGGGTGGTGGGATACAGGATTATGCAGAAATATAAATATAATATCTTTGCATATAAACCTAAGAACTCATGGTTGGTAAGATACAGGAAAGAAGCTATGAAGCACCATTCTAACTACCATGACCAGAGAGAGGTGCTTGGATGTCATGAGAATCATTGATAAACTATCAAAAAAAAAAAAAGAAGAAGAAATGCACAGAAGTCAATTATTAAGATGACTAGATGGTATAGACCTATTATAGAATTTAGTCCTGCAGAATGAAAAAGAAAGTATAACTGAGTTGGAATCATAGCTACAGAGTCTAGGGTATCACTTTGTGATTTTTCTTTATGTTGGGCTCTGGGGCATCTGTGTAGTGTAAGCAGGAACTTAACTGATAAGAAGGCCAGTGTTTTGTTTAGCAGAGACTTTGAAATGAGTAGGTTTAGGCTGTAGTTCCAGTCTGGATACACTTTGCATGGGTTTTGCAGCAGCAGTCCTCAGAAATAAGGTCATAAAGCCCATCAAAACACCCTAATGTAAACATTGATGTTCTATAGCAGGGGTAAGCAGACAATTTTGTAAAGGACTAGATAATTAATATTTTAGTCTTTCTAGGTCAAGAGGCAAAATTGAGGATATTATGCACATATATATAACTATTTATAGTATATATATAACTATTTACAGTATATATATATGACTATTTACAGTATAACCACTTAAACATGTAAAAACCATTCTGAATAGGCTAAACAAAAATAGGCAGCAGAACTGATTTGGCCCACAGGCCAGAGTTTGCTCAATCCTTACAGGATTCAAACACTGTATGCTACAGCTACATTGTTTTTGATAATTCAAGCTGGGATCCTAATATTTGTTTGATCAGATATACGGGAACACAGGTGTTCTTATAACCTCTAATATTTGTTTGAATTATATAGAAGAACTGTAACCAATTAGACAGATTAAAATTTTGGTTTGGTTGATTTGCCTGCACTAATAAAGACAAATTTACATCTGGTAAACATAAAGGCAGGTTCTCAGCAATCAAGTGGCATTTATTTAAACTATTATGGAAATGTCAAAAGTCCCACTAGAGACAGAGCATCATTATAGCAGGTAGTTTCTGGTGTTTTACAATTCTGTGCTTGTGAAATAACCTGATCTAGTATAGTAAGTTAAATAAATCAGTCAAGAAAATATAAAATACTATTCATTGAAAAGGAAAAATATAAAAGCATAGTTCAGTGATAAATTTTGTCTTGCAGTTGCAGAAGCTTTTTAATGATTCCCTGGTCAGTACTAAGCCGTTGAGAACTTGTTCCCTATGTAATTTGTAGGAAAACTTCCAGCAGATGGGCTAAAGGCCTTGTCTAGCAATTGAAAGAGTTGTTAGCCCAAAAGGAAATCAGGTCATCCAATCAGACAAACCCATTCTCTTGAGGCTCTGCACAATTACTTTTTTGACTGACAGATAATCATCAAGCCATACAAATGCTTTTAACATCTGGCCAACTCCAGAAAGAGTTCAATAAGTTTGGTTTTTACAGTTAGGCCAAATTTTCCACTGTTTATATGGCTCATAACCTGTGGAAAAATATTAATCCTTATTCAGAAATAAGGCTTAGGATCATCTGGGTTTCATTTGCCCTGCAGAGTTACCCTGGCTGTGAGCTGTTGCTCACCTCAGTTTTGTTGCCTTTAGAAGATGATGTTGATATCATGATAGTTGTCAAGGTACTTGTCCATTAGTTTTGTGCTATGCATGCTTCTCTAAGGAGTCAGTACTAATTAGAATTTCTATCATAGGTCATGTGCAATTGGTGTTTTTATTTACTTTTCAGTAACTAAAATATGAAAAGATAAAATTTAATTAGAACTACAAGTGTTTTCACCAGTACAACAAACTCAGAATTTTTCTAGCTCATAGACAATTGTAATTGTAAAAAGTGATAAAATGTTTGTTCTGATTATAATTAATTAGCATTTACCAAATTGATAGGAAACTTGTTTTAGCCATATTATATTGATTTAAATACAGTTTTTTTTTTTTTTTTTGAGTTGAAGTCTCACTCTGTCGCCCAGACTGGAGTGCAGTGGCTCACTCGCAGACTCGACCTATTGGGCTCAGGCAATCCTTCTGCCACAGCCTTCCAAGTAGCTGGAACTTCAGGCATGTGCCACCATGCCCAGCTAATTTTTTGATTTATTGTAGAGATGAGGTCTCACCAAGATGCCCAGACTGGTCTCGAACACGTGGGCTCAGACAATCCTCTTACCTCGGCCTCTCAAAGTGCTCAGATTATAGGCATGAGTCACCGCACCTGGCCTTAAATACATATTTTAGTTATTTTGATATAACTGTGAGATACTGATAAAAGGTTAAAGTCCTCTGAAATAATTATCTCACACATTTTATTTAGGGAAGAACCTGTAAAGCCTTCCCCAATGATTGACAACTAATAAGTTTTCAATTTTTTTTTGAAAGCAGGATTTATTGAGAGGACAGTAAAGCTCCCACAGTGGGAGGGGACCCGAGGGGGTTGCCAGTTTTCAATGTTTTATAACAAAATATTCTTAGGTTAACTAACATATTGCATTAATTCTAAGAGGCAGTTTTTTTCTTATTTTCACTTTTTAGTATCTTTGGAATTAGGATGCATCCTACAAGTGATAGTGTGTTATGGCATAATTGGCAGTGTTGAGCTGCATCAAATGACAGTACATCCTAAAACTGATGGTGTCTTAGATTCAATGAAATAAACTATTTATGGAAATAGCCCAGGAAAGAAAAAATAGAAAAACATTATATAAAAGAAAAGGAACAATGATCATTTGGGAATATAGACCTCAACTAAAGAATCATCTGATGTTAAATCAGTTCTTAAAATGAGTATTTATTGTGTTCTATTTTGTCAATTAAACTGAAAATGAAGGAATATAAAAAGGTATATGAAACCATCCTGATATCTAAGAATTTAGAATATATTTTGGAAAAGTCAAGACAAAGAGCTATTGTTTAGCTCTTTTACAAATATTAAAAGCCCTTTTGCAAGTATTGAAAGGATAATGTTTATATGTATCTCCCTTTGTGTGTATATATATATGCACATATATAATGCTAATAATAAAATATATATATACTCAGCATTTATATCTATATCTATATTTAAACACTATTGTGATCTAGATTTGTTGAACCATTTGGAATCATCATCATCGTCATTAAAACTGACATTAATTGCTTACTAAAATCGATTCCAGGAATGGTATAATGTAAGATGTAAATTGCAGAGGATCCTAAAGAAAAACTATAAATTATGCAAATTATGGGAGTTAGAACACAAGAGTATTTCTGATGGAAAAAATGGCATCAGAAAAGATTTGAAGTCACTTATAAACTTGTACAGTGACAGTAAGACATAATTTTATAATATTCAAGACTGATGCTGAAGATGAGGTGGTTAATAGGCTAGAACCATAGGATAGGGAAACTGCATGCCAGGGTACACAAGACCCTGAGAAGCCATCAAGGACATCTGAGTAAGGAAAGAACATCTTGATCTTGAAAAAGACTGCTTTTGCCTCTGTTATTTTCTCTAGTTAATGCTCTATTTCTTTATTCACTGTCAACCTTAAAAAAAAGTCTATTTACTCTGAAACTTCATGTCTTACTGTCTACTTAGTTAATTCCTTATACCTCACAGCATGGCTTTTTAAAAAAAATTCATCCAATTAGAACGATCTCTCAAGTCCAATGTGTCTTTTCTCAGACTTCATCTTGCTCTGAGAATTGCATGATATCATCAGTTAGTATTAATAGTTCTGTTGTCTTGATTGGTTTCTTTGTGGATCTTGTGGCAATGCTGTTTCCCAGTTCATGTTCTATGTTTATGACTATTCTTTTGTAAATCTTCTCTCATTTTTATTCCTCTCATTCCTTTGACATAGATTTTTCTGAGCTGCATTTCAAAATCTTTCTTTTCTCCTTTAACCTAACATGTAATAATTTTGACT
This sequence comes from Tarsius wallacei, assembly GCA_963574415.1. Classification (NCBI taxonomy): domain Eukaryota; kingdom Metazoa; phylum Chordata; class Mammalia; order Primates; family Tarsiidae; genus Tarsius; species Tarsius wallacei. Next base: position 10,431 of record CAUYQG010096977.1, read on the forward strand.
TACTTCACAAGAGTCCCAAATTTATCTCTAGTTATGATTCTTCATCCAAGTATAGTCTGTATTAACAAATGTCTATATGGATATTAATTTGGATAGTTCTTTACCCCAATGTATGCAAAACTAAAATGTCTAACTTATTTTAATATTTGATATCAACTGACACCCAAACCAGTTTATCTTGATTTCATATTTCTACTTTTAGTACTATCCCTATGTCAGTCACACAGGTTAAATATCTTCTATCAATTAAACATTATTTTTAACTATACACCTAAATAATATTTTTATAATAGTTCAAATATTACAAGTAAGGTTCATGTATCATTAGCTTGCCTCATCTATGTCTTATTTCCAAAGAAAACAATTGTGTATAATCTCAGTCTATTAAAATACATATGTGCTTGTGTGTGTGTAGAAAATATATAGTTTTGTTTGGGTGCATATATTTAACAATTTATCTTGCACATTTTTCTTGCAATGTTAGTATAAATAAAACTATTTCATTGTTTTAGATATTAATAGTAGTTTGTAGTTATCAAGCCATTTTTAATTAATTAATTAATTAATTAATCTTTGAGTTGGAGTCTCACTGTGTTGTCTAGGCTGGAGTGCAGTGGCACACTCACAGCCACCCCAGCGTCAACCTGCTGGGCTCTGGCGATCCTTCCACCTCAGCCTTCCAAATAGCTGGAACTACAGGTGCATGCCACCATGCCTAACAAATTATTTAAAAAAACATTTATTGTAGAGATAAGGTCTCGCCAAGTTGCCCAGGCTGGTCTTGAACCTGAGAGCTCAGGCAATCCACTCACCTCGGCCTCCCAAAATGCTGGGTTTACAGACTGAGCCTTTGAGATCAGCCATCAAGTCATTTAAAAAAAAAAAAAAACTCCCTTATTTGCCAACTCACTCATGAAATCCCTTTTACCTCAGCAGTGCCACTGTATGTACTGTTTGAAACTCCCATTTAAAAAATGAGAAAACTGAGATCCATAAAGTTTGACCTCTCCAGGTTATTCAGCTTTTTGTGTGAAATCAGGTCCTAAAAGCCGACCAGCTGATTCTTTTCTGGAATTTTGCCACCGGCACCAGAGCTCTTTTATTTATTTACATTTACATTGCTACTTGCCCAGGACTGTTAAGATCCCACTGATGTGCAGACACCTTGAGAGACACCTAACCAGAGCAACTATTCAGTAGCCGGCCCTTCTCTTTATTACCAGATAGCTATCATCTAACATCAAAATCCAAATAGAAGTTAGATTATAATATTCTTTTAACTTTACTAAAGCCTGAACTACTTGAAAAATAATTGCATTTATTTTTGGGATTCATTCAGTAATTCCAATAGGTAGACGTTGCACAACATGCTGCAGTGGGAAAACCAAAGAGTAACACTTTAAGTAACTTATTTAACTATGTAATCAAACAAGTGGAAGTACTTGCCAATGTTCTCCAGATTTACACTCTTGGTCGCTGCCATTCTTCATAGAAATTCTGTTTTGCTTGATGGAATCCATGCAGGTGAGCCCCATATCACATGATTTTAATACATGTGCTACCTTTGTCCTTGCTGTCTTAACCTGGAGGATACAGATGAATAATTTAATTAATAATCTGATTAATTTAGTAGACGTCACCCTAGGAAAATTTGTCTTGCTAAAATTTGTTATAATTATAAGTCATGTTTGTATTTTTCTAAACCCATATAACACATTATGTTATTTATTTTTTAATTATTAGAAAACCCCCAAATTGACATTAACACAGGATGCCTGTGAATCTACGGTACCCTTTCCCCTTCAAGTTCCCAGCCGGTGGGCACTATTGCCTCACTTGAATAATTCTAGGCGAGGTTTTAAAATTTTGTTTCGTAGCTCCTTTCTGTAACTCAACTAGATTTACTAAAACTGGGGATTTGTTGGCTCCATAACCTAGGAGTGTGGGCTCAATTTATGCTGAAAAGATTCTGCCTGTCACCATTCTTCGTTGGGTATTGTAGGCTCTTTTATTTATCTATTTTTTTGGGATAGTCCAGATTTATGCTGTTTTCCTTGCAGACTTGTTAGCATTTGTCCTAGACGAAGTGTTCTACTTTGGACGGCCATGTATATAATCATTTAATCTGTTGGTTCCAGTATTGGTCTTGTGCAGTCTTGCCCTGTGGGGAAACCTTAAACTGTATTAGCTTGTACCAACTTAGTTGTCATAGCATAAATTCTTCCTTATTTTGGTTAGATCATTGGGATCAGCTTACAAGGAGATCCCTGTTAATATTGAGGGTAGAGGGGAGATGGTTTCAGCTCTATACACATGATAAAGACAGATATAGAAAAAAAGTGCTTCCTCAAGGCAAAATGTCCCTCCATGTGCTATTTCCAGATGAAAGGTTGAATGGATATTGGATAAACAAAAACTACATTGTTCCTTGAAAAGAAGTAGATTTTCCCCCCTCTGGACAAAAATTATCGAATATGTAAATAATAGACACTGGGGATACCAAAAGTAGGGAAGTCAGGAGGGGGACAAGCACTTAAAAATTACCTATTAAGGACAATGCTCACTACTTAACTATTTAAGGAATGGGGACAGCCCAATCCCTGCAAGTATGCAATATACCCATGTAACAAACATGCACTTGTACACCTTGAATCTAAAATTTTAAAAAAGAAAGAAAAAAAAGAAGGAAATGATCAAATAATGTTTTCCTAATTATAGTATTTTACATAGCTCCCTTAGTCTCAAGGGCCTTTGTGCTGCTTCTTGTACCTCTACTTTCTCTTCTAGTATTGCTAGGAGGCATTTCAGGAGGCAAATAATTAAGTGGTTTTTATATTGTTGTGCTGTCCCTTGCCTCTCTGTTCTAGAGTTTTTCCTTAGCTCACAGCACTCTTAAGTTCACATATTGATGAATTGATTCACAGTAATCAGACTCTAGAGAGACTGATTTGTAAATCAGTGTCTAGCTTATTTATAAAGGAAGATCCATCTAGTGCAGTCTCTAACTGGTACTAGCTGTCTTCTCAGCACACCACTTTTTGACATCAATATTTGTGGGAAACCAAATTTGTTAGTAATATATGGCTTTGGTAAGCATAGAGTCCACCAGAGCAAAGGGAAGTGATGAATTTAAGGAACATTTCCCTTAAGTTGAGACAGAGCCTGAAGGAATTATGCCTCCCCACAATAAGGATAGATTCAAGCAGCAATCAGTGCCTGTCATTCAGATAGATGCAGCTCCTCTGTTCCCAGGTCACTTCCTGGTGGACAATGGTAAAGTTCTTTTTCTGTTTCTGTCCAGAACTCTTGTTGACCCTAACGGATTCTTAATTTCACATTACCACCCTCCACCCATGGACAGTTGGGAAGTGGACACAATTGTTTTAGCATGTGTTGAATAATCCTATCATAGTCCTCTTATTTTTATTTTGAAACTTTTATTAAAGTATAATACATACAAAGGACATTACACATAATGGATAGCTCGATGAATTATGAAAAACTGAACACATCTGTAAACAGTATCCAACTCCTATTTCTTTTCAATAACTCCCTTTTCACATGTGATCTACTGTCACTTGATCTCCTCTCCCACTCCCACGTTTCTGTAACAAGACCATAAAGCAATATCAATGCTTTAACACAAGGTGATGAATTGCTGAAGATAGAATATTATGCACATCAGAGGAGACTAAAAAAAAACTACAGCAGGTCGAGGCTGCAGTGGCTGGGAGCGGCCACTGCACTCCAGTCTGGGCAACAGAGTGAGACTCCAACTCAAAAAAAAAAAAAACAACAACAACAAATACACAATTGTCCAATTTTTTTCTTTAGTCTATGGGGAGATTTGGGGAGAAACAAAATTAATCAAGGGTTGGAGAAAACTTTTTGTAAAGTTAAAAACACATCTTGAAATAAGGGTAGAATCTACCTATTAGAAGGCAGGGAAAGAAAGAGCGTGAGTAGGAGAAGGAAATAACACAGTGGAGAACAACACAGAATAAAAAGGGAGGCCAGGGACTGGACTAACGGGTGCAGGTTGTAGTGTATTGAGAAGCAAAGTTTCAGAGGCGCAGAGTCTAGAAAAAGCAAAACTGCACACAGAGCAGAGAGTAGGTACTGAATCAGAGCTTTCAGCAAGAATGACAGTGATAGATATGTGTTAAAAACAGTGTAAACTAGTACAACCTCTGTGGAAAACAGTTTGGTGATTCCTAAAAGATCTAAAAATCAACCTTCCATATGACCCTACAACTCCCCTCTGGGAATATAACTGGAGGAACTCAAGTCACTCTATAAAAACAATACCTGCATATGCATGTTTATTGCAGCATTATTCACAATAGCAAAAACATGGAATCAACTGTGCTGCCTATTGAAAGAGGACTGGATAAAAAAAAAATGTGGTGCATATACATGATGGAATATTATGCAGCCATAAAGTATAAAATTATGAACTTCGCAGCAACTTGGATGGACTTAGAGTCTATAATACTCATTGATCAATCACAGAAACAATGAACTGAGTACCACATATTCTCACTCATAAGCAGACCTTGAATGATTATCATTATACTGTAAAAAAGGGATTGGCAGTAGTGAGAAACTCCCAGGTAAGGGGGAGCACACCTCATCAACAAGGGTATCTGCATAATGACCACTTGTATATCTAACCCTGAATTGTACCCTACATCTTTAAAACAAAAACAAAAACAAAAAAAGCATAATGGGAATATTTTAGTTTTTGTTTATCACGGGACTACTGAATTAATCATGTACCAACAGTTTTCTTGTATTTGAATCTTGCATAAATATTCACATTTCTGTGTTAGCCATCATCTGCTGAGTACAAGTCTTCAATCTCTTTAATACAATCTTTAAATTATTTTATGTCTTTTGAAATGTTCTTGTTTTGTGGAGATGTAGATGAATTCTTGTTCTCAGGCAGACTATAAGAATCATGCCTTCAGGAATAAGAAAGAAATAGTAAGCTTATTATGTACTTGACAGAATTTTACCTGGTGCTTTTATCATCTTGAATATGACAGAGTATTTAAGAGCTTTTTTTTCTCTTCAAGAACATTATAGTAAATTATAAATGTACAAAAACTTCATTGCTATGTAGTTAAGTTCATATTTGTCTTCTTTTACCCTTTTTAGCTGGCCGTTGAAGATTGGTGCTTTTCATGTATTTGAGCATTAAAAATGATATAAGCTAATGGGAAAAATATAAGTTAATGGTAGGGGACTGGCCTTCAAATATCAGTGAAATAATTCAAAAGTTTATCTGTATAAATTTAAGTGCAATTTATGGCTATATTGTATAGTGGCAAATCTGGGCTCAGTGTATCCAACACCTGAATAATGTACAGTACATTGTACTCATTAAGTGATTTCTCATCACCCACCTCTCTTCCATCATCCCAGTCTTCTGAGTCTCCAGTGTCTATCATTTCACATTCTGTGTTCATGTGTATTTATTATTTAACTCCCACTTATAAATGAGAACATGCAGTATTTGTCATTCTGTTTTTAATGCTCAATGACCACTAGGCTTGCCTATTCTGTCTCTTCTAAGCCCTGGAAAGCAAGTTCTGAGGTGAAATTTTGATTCTTGTTTCTGTACAGGATTTCCCCCTGCTATTACCACCAATGACTATTCCCTCTTATAGATGTGTCCAGAGTCCTCAACAGCAATTTAAAGACATTTGGTTTTGGCCATAGGATTATATGTGTTTGAAGGATGAACATAAATCTATTACCAAGTATTCTAGTGCATACTCTATTGTCATTAGATTAGTGGAAGTATTTTTCTTTTTTAGAAACCTTTCTCTTTATTCCAGGCTACAGTGTAATGGTGTGTTCATAGCTCACTGTAGCCTCGAACTCCTGGGCTCAAGTGTTCCTCCCACCTTAACCTCCCACGTAGCTGGGACCAGAAGTGCATGCCACCATGCCTGGCAAAGTTTTAATTATTTTTTTGTAGAAATGGACATCTCCCTATGTTGCCCAGGCTAGTCTGAAACTCCTGGCTTCAAGCAATTCTCTGCCTTGACCTCCCCAAATGCTGGTATTACAGGCATGAGCCACCATGCTTGGCCAGCATTTTTCTTAGGCAAGGTACACAATTTTTAAGAAGTTTTTCTGGTGTATATCAGAATCATAATCCTAGGCCCCTGTTTTGAAAATTCCTGTTCATCTGAGAAGCTTTACTGAGTATGACTATTTTGAAAAAATACTTCCTTGCCTATTTTGAGAAATTGCAATTATGTAAATGAAATTCTATACTACACAATCCAGAACTTTGGGACACTTTTAAATTGTAAAAATATTTTAGTTAGTTTTTGAGTTTTTCAGTTTATTATGATGATTTTCATTTTTTATTTAGGTGGTTAAGTTGCTTGTCAATTTATATAAAGCACTTTCTTGTAGTACCAACATTTCTATACGTGTTTCTGTGTTTCAGTCTGGAATCTACTCACTGGGACTTTTTCTTTAAATCTTTATTTATAACATTTAAAAAAGCAAGCATTATAGCAAAAAGTAAAACAATTGCAATAGGTAGTGTATAAACAGTTATAACAAAGAATGCCAAAAGTAATGACCTAAAAAGGTAGAAATTTAATTCTCTTTCATATAATAGGCCAGAGATAGTCAAACTATTCAGGGCAAGTGGAGGCCTCTGATCTAGGAGGGCGCTGAAGAACCAGGCTCCTTTTGTTTGATTGTTCTACCATTTTTAAAAAAGGATGTTTCCCTTGTTTGCATGGACAAAGCTTTCTCAACAGCACCGTATTTAACTTCAAGGCTATAGGAGAGGGAGAGAGGTGGGAATTCCTAGTAAGAATGTGATCTGGAAATTGTGATAATGATTTCTACCCATTTCCCAATGGCCTAAACTTAGTCATGTAACCACACCATGCTGCAAGGGAGATTGGGAAATATAGTGTCTTGCTTGTAGGTCATTAGCTTCCCGTGAAATTCAAGAAGTTTTATTTATTTTTTTAAAAGAAGAGAAGGGTAGATACTAGGGAATATTTGGTAGTCTCTTCCAAAACACAAAGGCAAATTAATAACAATCCATGAATTAGAAATCTTGAAGAAATGAGAAGATAAAATTATCAGGGAGAAAATAGAAAATTTTATAAATAGGGTGAAGCTTTAGCTCAATATTAGGATTATATTACAATTTATCAGTCTTTCATTGCTAGGCTATGGGTAAATTAGAGAAATGTGAGAGACAATATTAATAAGCAAAGTGAATATTTTTTAATGGCTGGTGGAAAAAATGACAATGCTGAAAGTTAAAGTAATTTTACATTCCATGCCTATACACTTAGAGAAAACTCCTTAATGCTTAACATTCGTATTCTCTTTTTTCCCCTTCCCTCTGCCAACGTGTTAGAGACTCTGCTTTCATTGTGCTTCCAATCCATCCAGATTCTAATAACCAGAAAGCATCTGCAGTCTTGCTCAACTCTTTATAAAGGCAGAGCGACAACTCTGACAATTTAAGTTCAAAAACCCAGTAAAAATTTTCCATAAAGCAATACCTACAGTTAAAACAGTTTATCACTTTACATAAAGGAGCCAAACTAAAGCCTATAATGAATTTTGAAAACATTTCTCTTAAAGCTAGCAAATAAAACAGATTATAGATAAAAACACAAATAGAATTGAACACCATGCATCTTTGCCGGTTTTCTTTCTTTCACAACAGCGCTATCCTCACTTTGTTTCTTTTTGTAGCTATTGGAAACGTCCAGGCTTATCTGGTTTAGAATACAAATATACCCTTGATATAACATAGCATGTTTTTAATATTCATTCTAGTGGACTGTTTGCTGTAAAGGTTTTAATAGTTCCTTCTTTTAATGATTCTCACACTGGACATATGCATGCCCTTATACCTCTACTTCAGAGTCTTTACATCAATAGTAATATGATTAATAAAAGACATCTGGTCTACATTAAAAGTATCAATTCTTTATGTTTGGGTCACTTGATTCTCTATGCTGGAGTTGGCTGAAGGAAAGATTGTAGCCAATATGATATTTAAGTCTCATATTTTATGCTCCATGCTTAGAATTCTTGGCTATAACCTCACTTTTTTATCATTAGAACAAGTTTATTTCTTTTAGTAAAGATGCAGAAGGGCAAATACTTTGGTTGGGAGTTCTAAGCAGGCATTTGAAGCAGATTGAGCAAGAGGCTGCCTGCCATCCAGCTGATTTCCTTTATTTCAATATGCACATCCATTTAATTACGGTAGTCAACAGACACTGCATGGTTCACAGACAGAGACAGATAACTCGATTACATTTTATAATTTCTTGACTTGACAAGTGTTGGCAAAGGCAATATATTAGTTTCACTGTCTAGGGTATCAAATGTCATGGTGATAATGGGGTTTTGGGCCACGTGTTTCCTTTGGTGACAGGCTGCCACACGCTGTTCTGTGGTTTTAGACTCTTATTCAGAAGAGATGAGAGACGATTTGCAAGAAGGTGAGAAGTATGTGTTCCTGGAGCGTCCTGAGGCTCAGAAGAAAATGACTTGAAACAATCCGAGTTCTCACTTTTTTCCTTCAATCGATTCCCAGCTGGGCTGTGACAGAAGGCAGATGATAAGAAAAGAGGAGAGCAATAAAGTGCAGCCACTTTATAAGAGAAGTTTCCCAGAGGGAAGGATAGTGAAAGAAAAAAAAAAAAAAGCTAACTTGAAGAGTTTGCAGATTACAGCAAAATGTTTAAATGTTCTAAACATCAGTAGTAACAGCTGTTAAGGAGCTGGCACAGGTGTAATAGAGTTTGGTGGAAAAGGGCTTCACTATAGCCATACAGCTTTCCTATATTAACCAGCATTCATGGCTTTGTCAATGAAAAATTGCCTTGGTGGGTTGAAAATGAAGACCCAACAAACCTCCTCAATTGACATGTGAACTTCATGCAGTCATTCAAAAGGTAATATAATTTCTATGTGAAACAAAAGAAAGAAGCAAGAAACCACCAGAGATTCTTCACTTAGTTAAAAACAAAACACTAAGAACACATAATTTTTATTTCATTCAGTTCTGAATTTTTTTTTTTTGTAATTGTTTCATAAATGCAAGTCACAGCACAAGAGCTTGATTTTACATGTTTTGCGGGGGAAAGTCTGGGGTGCTTCTGCATCCCCCATAAACTGAAACATTGCTGGATACAGATTTGAAACTGTGACTGATAGGGTCAAAGTGTAGAAATTCAGGAAATCATGCCATTTTAAATGAACCACTTGCATTTCTTTCATTCTCTGTGGTTTACAAAGCAAAATTAGAGTGAGGGGTTATAAAATATTTTTCATTGAACTATAGAATAATGGGTTACTTGTTAAAGCTTAAATAGTAATAATAATAACAACAATTAAATTAAAAGAGAATTAGGTTAATTATACTTAAAAAGAGTTAAAGCAATATTTGAAGACAATTTTTATAATGGGCCAGGGAAACATTTACACCCCATTTTTAAAACCAGTAAAGTGATTTCTAGTTTGTTTCAGTGAAAGTCAGAATGTTAGAAACATAAACCTAAAATTTCTGGGTTTCTTGATAAAGCAATTTATGGGTGGCTATTTTCTCCAATACTTGGCGGCACAAGTGAATGACCCACAGTTTACAAAAGATAGAAAAGGCTATAGAGAGAAACATAGAAGATTCTATTCAAATATTCATGGCCATACTCCTACATAGAAACATTTCAGATTTGTTTTGATGGTGGCAGAATCTAGGTAACTTTACAGGACTTGAGAGATTGGCTAAACTGCTGCATATTTTGTTTCTATTTAATTATTAAACTTATTTCTTCAAGGAATTCAAGGTCTTTGCTGGAGACACAGGAAGAGCTTTACCTCCAACCCGCCGAGTTGTAAAGTAACAGCATGATTCTCTCTCCACTTCATGAAAAGACTTGGGAAATGCACGATCATAGGTACAAGGCTCAGTCATGACTCTTTTTGGTTTATTAGCTTGGAATCAGTCATCTATGCACAAAGACTTATTTTGTGCTGTGAACATAGGTTTATTTATTTATTTTTATTCTTTGGTATCTGATGTTTATTGTATTTATTCTTCAGTAGTTGTATATTTCACAAAGGTCATTTCATGGAATTGATTTAGATGGAAAGGTAATTTTCCTTCTTGCCAATGCCAGCTCTGTTTCTTTCTCTCTAAAAACTATGATTAATATTTCAATAGCATTAGGGCTACAAAACAATTTCCAGCTACATCGACTCATTGTATTCTGGCAAAGAAATTTGGGATTTAAGTGTACCCTCCACCTCCATCTTTGCACATTGTACCCCATAGGTGATTTTTCCCTCCTACTCTCCTTCTCCTTGTTCCCCCTTCTGAATCTTAGTCAAGATTATGCAGTTTCATATGCCTTTACAGTCCTTGTTTTAGCTCCAGCTTATAGGTGAGAACAAGTAGTGTTCGGTTTTCTGTTCCTGTGTTACTTCATGTTGGATCGTGTTCTTCAATTCCATCCAAGTTGCTGCAAAAGACATTATTTCATTCTTTTTTTTTTTGACTGAATAGTATTCCATGGTGTGTGTGTGTGTGTGTGTGTGTGTGTGTGTGTGTGTATTAAACATTTTAATTATTCGCTGATCAGTTGATGAGCATTTAGGTTGATTCCATGTCTTTGCAATTGTGAATTGTGCTGCAATAAACATGAGAGTATGAGAGTGCAGGTGTATTTTCTTGTATAACGACCTTGCTTCTTTGGGTAGATACCAAGTAGTGGAACTGCTGAATGAATGGTAGATCTACTTTTAGTTCTTTGAGAGATCTCCATACTGATTTTCATAGAGGTTGTACTAATTTATACTCCCACAAAAAGTATATGAGTGTTCTATTTTCACAGCATCCATGCCAGCATCTATTGTTTTTTAGATTTTAAAAAATAGGCATTCTGACTGGTGTAAGGTGGCATTTCATTTAATTTGCATTTCTGTGATAATTAGTGATGCTGAACATTTTTAAAGATGTTTGTTGGCTGTTTGTGTATCTTCTTTTGAGAGATATCTGTTCGTGACATTTGCCCATTTTTTAATGAGGTTATTTGCTTTTTTCTTGCTGATTTGAGATCTTTGTAAACTCTGAATACTAGTTTTTTGTCAGATGTATAGTTTGCAAACATCTTCACCCATTCTACAGATTGCCTATTTACTTTATTGATTATTTTTTTCATTGTGCAGAAGATTTTTAGCTTAATTAAGTCCCACTTAATTAATGGCATTGGTAGTTTGATAAAGATTATGTTAAATCTGAAGATTGCATAGGATAATATAGTCATTTAAACAATGTTGATTACTCCATTCCATGAGAATGGAATGTTTTTCCATTTGTTTATGCCTTTACAATTTCTTTCTTCAGTATTTTGTGGTACTTCTTGTAGAGATCTTTCACCTCTTTGATTAAATACATTTCTAAGTATTTTAGTTTTTTGTCTGCTTCTGTATATTAATTGAGTTATTGATTTAATTCTCAGCTTGGTTGCTATTGGTCTATAGCAGTGCTACTGATTTGTGAGTATTGATCTTCAGACTTTATTGAATTCATTTAACAAATCCAGGCGTCTTTTGGAGGAGTCTTTAAGATTCTCTAGGTATAAGATCATATGTCAGCATACAGAGATAATTTGATTTCTTCTTTTTCAATTTTGATATCCTTCATTTCTTTCTCTTACCTGATTGCTCTGGCTAGGACTTCCAGTATAATGTTGAATTTGAGTGGTGAAAGTGGGAATTTTTGCCTTGTTCCCATTCTGTGGAGCAATGTGTTCAATTTTTTTTCCATTCAGGATGACATTGTCTGTGGATTTGTTCTATATGACTTTTATTATTTTGAGGAATGTGCCCTCTTTGCCTATTTTTCTGTGAGTTCTTATCATGAAGGGATGCTGCATTTTATCAAATGCTTTTTATGCATCTACTGAAATGATTATACAATTTTTGTTTTTAATTTTTGTTTATGTAGTGGATCACATTTATTGACTTGCATATGTCAAACCATCCTTGCATCCTTGGGACAAAATTCACTTGATCATGGTGGATTTTTTTTATGTGCTGTTGAATTTGATTTGCTACTATTTTGTTGAGAATTGTTGTCTTTATGTTAATCAGGTATCTTGGTCTGTAGTTTTATTTTTTTGTGTGTGTGTGTATTTTCCTGGCTTTGGTATTAGGGTAATACTGGCTTTAGAGAATGAGTTAGAGATAATTTCTTCTTTTCAATCTTATGGAATAGCTTCAGTAAAACTGATAACAGTTCTTTGAAAACATGGTAGAACTTGATCGTGAGTCCATCAGTTCCTGGGTTTTGTTTTTATAGAGAGACATTTAATTACTGATTCAATCTCACTACTCACTATTGGTCTGTTTAGGGTTTCCAGTTTCTCCTAATTCAAGGTTGGGGAGTTGTATATTTCCAGTAATTTATCCATTTTCTCTAAATTATCTAGTATGTTTGTATAGAGGTGTTCATAATAATCTAGATGATCGTTTGTATTTTTGTGGTATGAGTTGTAATGTCTTCATTTTCATTTCTGATTGAGCTAATTTGAATCTTCTCTTTCATTTTTAGTTAATCTAACTAGTGGTTTATCAATTTTGTTTCTATTCAAAAAAACAAATTTTTGTTTCATTGATCCTTTGTATTTTTGTTGTTGTTTCAATATCATTTAGTCCTGCTCTGATCTTTTTTACTTCTTTTCTTCTGCTAGTTTTGGGTTTGGTTTATTCATCTTTTCCTAGTTCCTTGAGGTGTGACATTAGGTCATCAGTATGTGATCTTTCAGACTTTTTTTTTTTT